>VKKW01000510.1:0-62535 GCA_018350135.1 Citrus trifoliata | reverse complement strand
CATCATTCCACTCAGGAGGCTTTTTCTTCAATAAAGCCGAGAGGTGACGAGTGTAGTGGTCCACATGTGGGATAAAGTCTCTGATGTAATTGATAATTCCAAGAAATTGCTGGACCTGCTTTTTGGAAAGTTGCTGATCTGGAAAGTGAAGCAACTCTTGGGCAATGTGCTTTCCTGGCTGGTAATGGCCATCTTTTATGATCATACCAAGAAATTCGATGGTATCTGTGGCAATGGTGCTTTTCTTGGCAGATAGCATGATTCCATGACTTTGGACAATATCATAGAACTGGTTGAGCAGTCGGTGATGGTCATCATGTGATCCTGAAAAAAGTAAAATATCATCAATGTAAATCAATGCATTAGACAGGAGAGGCTGAAAGATTTTGATCATGGATTTTTGGAAAATGGATGGGGCAGTTTTGAGACCAAAGGGTAGGACCGTCCATTGGAAATGGGCATTAGGAATGCAAAAGGCTGTCTTATACTCAGAGGGTTCAATGCCTAATTGCCAAAAACCTGATTTTAAATCAAATTTTGAAAAGATCTGGGCATTTTTGAGAAAAGTAAACATGCTTTGTCGGCGAGGTAAGGGAAATTTGTCATCTTGCAAAAACATGTTTAAGGGCTGGTAGTCAATGACTAAGCGTTTCTTTCCTCGAACAATTTCAGAATGCTTTTCAACATAAAAGGCTTGGCAAGCCCATTGAGAGGTTGTGGGCTCAATTAATCCTTGGGCTAACAGTTGAGAACATTCTGTTGGGCTAGGAGTAAGTCAGATGGACTCATTCCTGGATGAGTGGCTTTGGTGGGATTAATGTCTTCATTAAGTTTGAAGGGTAACTTAACAAAGAAAGACTGATTTTTCCACAAAGGTTTGGATGGGTGAACTCAGAATGAGACTCTGGACAGAAACTTAAAAGCTTGGTAGAAACATCCTGATATGATGGAGGGGTTTCAGACAGATTGTAAAGTTTCAAGACATCTGTGAATGGTTTGAACATGGACTTGACTCGAATTCCATGAGGAATGATTTGAAGGTGTTTGATCTGGTGAAGGATGTCAAATCCTAACAAAATATCTTTATTAGGAAGAGTTGAACCAATGACTTTGGTCCAAATGACACAATTAGGGAAAATCTGGATACCAATGGGCTTTTTGGTAACCAAAGAAGTGGTGAACAGGTTGCCATTAACAGCTTTGAAATATTCTTCGGATTGGGTCCAAGAGTCTGGTGGGAGAATATGAGGGTTGATCATACTGCGCTGTGCACCAGTATCGATGAGACCAATTGCTGGAATGGGCCTTTGGAATTTTGAAGGCAGGATTTGGACTTTGATGGAGGGTATAGGAACGTAGTGTCAAGGGACAAGAGCTGTTGATGGAAAATGACTTGGGACTGATCACTGTCGGAATCATCAGAAGACTGTTGGAGTGCGAACACTGTTTCATCATTGGGTTCATCTTGTTCAGAGAATAATTCCAGTTCATCTTGTTGAGGAGAGTATCGTAGTAGCCTGAAGATGTTCTACAAGACGAATGGACTTGGCTCTTTTGTTGGGACAGTCTTTGGCAAAATGACCTTTTTCCTGCAGATAAAACATCTGCTGGATTTTCTTCGTTTGGAGTCTTTGGAAGAAGAAGAGCGCTTTCTGAAGAATCTGTAAGGTTTTCTGGACCTGCGGGGTCTGGATGAAAATTCTGGAGATTTGAACTTTCGAAAATGCCTTTTCTTTTTGGGACTGCAATCACAATCCTTCTTCTGTTTGGCATTTGATTTGCAGATAAGGCTTTTTGCAGGCACTTCTGAATGGTTCTTTTCTTTCTAACAATCCTTGAAGAATTGTTTTGTTCACAAAGCTTATCAAGACAAGTTTTGGCGAGCTGGAAAATTTGCCAAGAGAGATGTTGTCAATGACAAGATTGGAGGCGGGTGAGCTGCTGCTGGATGTCTGGTTGAAGTTCTTCTGGTAGGGGAAGCCAGGAAGGACATGCTTTAGTGTAGGCTCGTTGAATCCATTAAGCTTATAGAATAACAGGGACATGCGCTTGTAATGGAAATCAAGATCCTTGGCATCAAGAGAGCAACATTTCATGCTGAGATAGTCTCGTCGTGCAGCTTCAAAGGCTTGCAGCTGGATCTCCTAAAAACTGATCATGAAGAATGGCAAGAGCACTAGAGACTTCTGGTAATGAACAAACTGCATTGTCTGTATTGACCAAGAGATCAAACCAATCTCTTAGAAGCAACCCGTAAAACGAGAAGTAGCAAATTCTCTAAGGACTGATTCAGTAGTGGCTCCTGATCTGAGCATTTGGAGATCAACCAGGCAGACATTTCATTAAGACGATCACGCCATTTGTAGATGGGATATCATCAAAGGTTAAACCAGGGACCATTTGATGATTTTTGACTGGATGAAGTTTGTTTGGACCGGAGGAGGCTGGTTGGTGGCAGAAGATTCAGGCATTTCTTCTTCAACAGCAGAGAGGAATATCAACATATGGTTCAGTCCGAGAGGTTTGTGGGTCAGGCTGAGCCATCAGGATTCTGGTGATATCAGCTAAGATTTTCAGAGTCACTGGTGGATGCCGAAGATTCTGTTTCAGTCTCAGTTGGCTATCTGAAACGGCTAGATTTGAATCAGAAGTTTGGTCATCAGTGGAAGATGGGTGGTCAATGGTATGGGCACTGATTGGTGCATAGGTTCTTTATCCTTGGAGGTAGTAGGAGGTTGGGATTTGGATGGTTCAGGAGGTGATGGTGATGCTGGTGTATAGCCTGGTGATGTTGGTCAGGGATAATAGTGGAGGAAGGATTGATTGTGACGGGGTCGTGGTTGAGGTTTAGGCTTTGGTTTTGGTTTAGGGTGGTGGTAAGGATTGTCTCGAAAAAGGGTATGAGTCATGCCAAACAGCTTAGAAGGCTCATACTGTCGGATAGGAGAAAGCATTGAGCAATGGATGATAGGTTGACCAATCGAAGGGATAGGAGGTGAGGAAGTAAAAAGGGAAGGTTTTTGTTTGTCAGATTCAATCTGAGCAAGCTCAGCTTTTAACCGTCTGATCTCCCTTTCTTTTTGATCAAATTCTGGGCCATGGTATCGTTGGGCAAGCATAGTTCGCAACTCAGAATCAAGTTGAATAATTCTGGACTGGAGGTTCTGATGGATCTGCTGCAGTTGTGTAGAGATGGAGTCAACCTTCGTTTCAAGGTGTTCAGTTCGTAAACTGATTTTTTCAACTTTGGAATTAATGTTCAACAAAGTATCATTCTGGCTCTGGCATTTTGAGTTTGCCAGTTGAGGACTGATTCAAAGGTTTGGGTGGTTCAAGATGACCGGTGAGGTTATGGGTGATGGAATGAAAGGTTGGGACACAACATTTCGTTGTGAATCAGTGTGGGTGTCTAAAGGAGGAAAAGAGGAAGAATAATCTGAGGAAGCAGATGAAAACATCATACAACTCAGAGGTGGAGATGGATCTGGAACGGGTGAGGAAATTGTAGAGGTGCACGCTTTGCAAGCCATTGGAGTTCCTTTTTATAGAGAGGTAAAGGAGCTGATGGAGGAGGAGGATCTTGTGGTGGTTTAGGAGTACTGTGGTGACACGAGGCATGAGATTTTTTCTTAGGTTTCTTTTTCTTTTTGGTTACATAATCATCATCCTCTTCCCAATCATCCCAGCAGGGACAATCTGGGTCACAGTGGCCGGAGCCAGGGACATCCCAAAGGAAATGTCCATCTTGCTTGGCTGGATAAACAGGGAAACCGTCAGAATTGAACCCTGTAATAGGCAAATCTTCTTGAGCTGTCTGTACAGATGTGATCATGGAGGAATAAGTGAAAGAGAGCCGAGGAGGCTCTTGAGGAGCACTGGGAGGCGGTTTAAAAGTCATTCTGACCGTGCCATCTGGTCGCCTTTCAAACATACTTTCAGATGCCTGAACTGGGGCTGTATTGTTGTGGAACTGCTCATAGTTTGAGATCCATTCAAGAGGCATAAGCTTAAGGAGTTCGTGGCGAGGAATTTGCCTGGGGATCTGAATGATGGTTGGAATCTGGTCAGATTCAGCTAACACCATGAGAGTGTCAGAGTGGTGTTCTGGAGTGGGTAGATCTAGGGCATGATTCTGAAGCCGATAGACCAGTTGATGGTGTAGGGTGGCTATTTTAGCAGTGGAGATTTGTTCAGCACCTTGGATCTGGACTTGAACTTTCAGGGTTGTAGGTAGATTAGGATCTTGAAGAGAAAGGTTGAAGTTTGGATAAAAGGTGAGTAGGACACTGCCAGCATGTAGGGTGGTGAGGACAGTACCGATAACGGCATCTTGGAACTGTTTAAACCGGGTATCCAAGAGAGCAACACGAGCGGTAACAGGTAAAACCTTTGCGCCATGTAGGGTTAGGATGAGGCGGATGCCGCCGAGATGAAGATGAGTGTATCCTTCACGTTTCCAATTTGAAATGAGTTCTGAAGGAATTTCTAGAGTGACATATTGCTCAGCAGAAGTGGCTTTAAGAGCACACTGATCCAGACGAGAAGACTGGATATATTCTTTAGGGTGTGGCCGTTTAGTAGAGATAAGGGTACGGATGCTGCGGGTAAAGGAGTTGGGTCGTTTGTACAGGTGATAAGGACTTATAAGAGGATAGGTTGATTCACTGATTTGAGCGGAGTCGGGAATATAAGAGTATTCAACAAGGTTTTCTATTTTATTAGCAGTATGGGAAGTGCAAGATTTAGGCAAAGAAAGCGTAGAAGAAAGAGGAACAGGAGTTGAGGAAGTAGAAGCCATGAGGGATGAGTTCTCTCTGCGCCTGAAGACTAAAGATCAAAACAGGAATAAAGACTTAAATTATACCACTTTGAGAAATGTGAAAAGGGTTTAGGCTCTGATACCAAAATAGGGAATCAGGAAAACTTTCATTTTCTTCTCGGGTTATACAACCCAAAACAGACTTTCGTTAGTCAAAACAGGGTACCAAACCAGATAAGAAAACTGCGAAAAGCTTTCTGATGCACAGGATCCTTGCTAAAGGCAAGTGCAGAGCATACTTGCTTAAGTTTCAAAATGAACAAATTTAAAACCCTTATTCCTTTTCTTTTCTTTAGGACTTCATTTGCAGAGAGAGAAAGGAGTTTAGAAGTTCATGGTTTTTGTTAGGATTTGACATCCTTCACCAGATCAAACACCTTCAAATCCTTCGTCATGGAATTCGAGTCAAGTCCATGTTCAAACCATTCACAGAGATCTTGAAACTTTACAATCTGTCTGAAACCCCTCCATCATATCAGGATGTTTCTACCAAGCTTTTGAGCTTCTGTCCAGAGTCTCATTTTGAGTTCACCCATCCGAACCCTCTGTGGAAAAATCAGTCTTTCTTTGTTAAGTTACCCTTCAAACTTAATGAAGACATTAATCCCACCAAAGCCACTCATCCAGGAATGAGGCCATCTGACTTACTCCTAGCCCAACAGGAATGTTCTCAACTGTTAGCCCAAGGATTAATTGAGCCCACATCCTCTCAATGGGCTTGCCAGCCTTTTATGTTGAAAAGCATTCTGAAATTGTTCGAGGAAAGAAACGCTTAGTCATTGACTATCAGCCCTTAAACATGTTTTTGCAAGATGACAAATTTCCCTTACCTCGCCGACAAAGCATGTTTACTTTTCTAAAAAATGCCCAGATCTTTTCAAAATTTGATTTAAAATCAGGTTTTTGGCAATTAGGCATTGAACCCTCTGAACGATATAAGACAGCCTTTTGTATTCCCAATGCCCATTTCCAATGGACGGTCCTACCTTTGGTCTCAAAACTGCCCCATCCATTTTCCAAAAATCCATGATCAAAATCTTTCAGCCTCTCCTGTCTAATGCCTTGATTTACATTGATGATATTTTACTTTTTTCAGGATCACATGATGACCATCCCCGACTGCTCAATCAGTTCTATGATATTGTCCACAGTCATGGAATCATGCTATCTGCCAAGAAAAGCACTATTGCCACAGACACCATCGAATTTCTTGGTATGATCATAAAAGATGGCCATTACCAGCCAGGGAAAGCACATTGCCCAAGAGTTGCTTCACTTTCCAGATCAGCAACTTTCCAAAAAGCAGGTCCAGCAATTTCTTGGAATTATCAATTACATCAGAGACTTTATCCCACATGTGGACCACTACACTCGTCACCTCTCGGCTTTATTGAAGAAAAAGCCTCCTGAGTGGAATGATGACCACACAAATGCTGTCACTACTCTCAAAAGATTGCGCAAAATCCGCCTCCTTTAAAGTTGATTGCAGATGGAAAGCGCATACTACAGACAGACGCAAGTGATGAATCATGGGGTGCCATTCTCCTTGAAGAACTCAATGGAAAAGACACTTTATCGCCTACGCTAGTGGACATTTTTCTGACACACAGCAGCACTACCATAGCGTGTTCAAAGAGATCTTAGCGGTAAAGTATGGCATCAAAAAGTTCGAGTACCATCTCATTGGCCACCACTTCCTCATCCGAATGGACAGCTCAGCCTTCCCCAATATTCTCAATTTCAAAGGCAAAACTGTTCCAGAAAAGATGTTACTCCGATTAAAAGATTGGTTTTCCAAATATGATTTTTCAGTAAAGCATATAAAGGGATCCCAGAACCTTATCCCTGATATGCTCTCTCGACTCTCAAAATCAGAGACACCTCCCATTCTGTTTTCCACCACTTACCATTTTCCTATCATTGCCATGACTACATCCTTACCTCCTGAAGCTCTTACCAAAAAACCCTTTCCTTGAATAAAACATTCTCCTCTGTTTTTGCCATCCAAGAGTTTGCAAGAAAAGCTGTTTTCCGTTTCTTCATGAAAGCTTACCTTATGGCTGACTCATTTCCATTTTCTACTTTCCACCCTGAAAATCTGTTTCTTACAGGTTTAACCCTTGACCCATCCAGAGAAATCACTGAAGACGAGTTATGGTACCTCTGGTGCCTAACTACACTCTATGCAACCAAGCTCATCCTACCCATCGCCCCCACTTTGTCTCATCTTCTTAATCCAGAAAAGCTCTCATCTGGACATTACTTGAGTGGTTTTCACCAATTCCATGGTGGAGACACAAGCTCCAACACTTGTCAGAGATCTACAACCTTGATCGTATGCCATTACCTGAAGCTCAAATGTGGACATCCGTGTTCATAATTCATAGGCCTTATTTCCAACACCCAGATACACAGTTCTTTTGGACACAGGATCAGGTATACGAATGGTTCACTGCACCACATCCCGCCATCATTGAAAATGAAATTCAGCCTACCTTACATAACTACCTCCATCAGTTAAACCACCAAACTCCGCCACATAAGGATATTGTTCACACATCCTTAGGCCCACAACATGACCTCATCATGATCCCTACTCCAACAACCAGATCCAAGCCACCATCTACAGGAATCCTGATCAAAGAGGAACGGCCAGACTACACTGATTTTCTCTTCCAGGACTCTCAGGACCCTTGGGAAGAATTTCTTCCTCTTAGCCAACATCTTCATCAGTTCCCCCAACCAACAATGGATGAACCTGAACCCTCCGACCCAGGACCATCAACCCGACCTTCCAAAAAATCACCTCGGTCTTCTAAAGTTGACAAAGCCACCCAAACTTCCCCCAGGTATACTTCACAGTGTACTCCACGAGCTGAACATTGCCCTAATCCACCATGCCGTGGTCCCTCCTGTCAACATCCTAAACGTCCAAAGCTTCCAAGCAACTTTTTCCGCAAACCGCATCACTCCGGAGATACAGATCCCGATGCAACGGAAAGTTCCTCCGAAGATGACTACATGAACCTCCACTCTCCATAAAAGTTATTTGTCTTATTGTGATTTGTCTTCTTGTTATCATTATGTCTCGTTTTGTCTTGTTGTAATCATGGTTGCTTTTGCTTTTTGCTTTTGCTTTACGCTTTTGTCAAAGTCATGCTTTATTAAAGCATCTTTGTCCCTTTGTAATAATTAAAGGTGTGTAATCATGTGTAATCATGTAACTTTACTTTTACTTTAAAGATAGGGGCCCTGTCCTATCTTTCTGAGATTCCTCCTCTATATAAGGAATTCTCATCTGCTTGTAAGATATAGAATGTAATATATAGAAGTTTGCCAGAAATAAACTCGTGTGTTTTTCTCTCACCATGAACTTCTAAACTCCTTTCTCTCTCTGCAAATGAAGTCCTAAAGAAAAGAAAAGGAATAAGGGTTTTAAATTTGTTCATTTTGAAACTTAAGCAAGTATGCTCTGCACTTGCCTTTAGCAAGGATCCTGTGCATCAGAAAGCTTTCGCAGTTTTCTTATCTGGTTTGGTACCCTGTTTTGACTAACGAAAGTCTGTTTTGGGTTGTATAACCCGAGAAGAAAATGAAAGTTTTCCTGATTCCCTATTTTGGTATCAGAGCCTAAACCCTTTTCACATTTCTCAAAGTGGTATAATTTAAGTCTTTATTCCTGTTTTGATCTTTAGTCTTCAGGCGCAGAGAGAACTCATCCCTCATGGCTTCTACTTCCTCAACTCCTGTTACTCTTTCTTCTACGCTTTCTTTGCCTAAATCTTGCACTTCCCATACTGCTAATAAAATAGAAAACCTTGTTGAATACTCTTATATTCCCGACTCCGCTCAAATCAGTGAATCAACCTATCCTCTTATAAGTCCTTATCACCTGTACCAACCGCCCCAACTCCTTTACCCGCAGCATCCGTACCCTTATCTCTACTAAACGGCCACACCCTAAAGAATATATCCAGTCTTCTCGTCTGGATCAGTGTGCTCTTAAAGCCACCTCTGCTGAGCAATATGTTACACTAGAAATCCTTCAGAGCTCATTTCAAATTGGAAACGTGAAGGATACACCCATCTTCATCTCGGCGGCATCCGGCTCATCCTAACCCTACATGGGCGCAAAGGTTTACCTGTTACCGCTCGTGTTGCCCTCTTGGATACTCGGTTTAAACAGTTCCAAGATGCCGTTATCGGTACTGTCCTCACCACCCTACATGCTGGCAGTGTCCTTACTCACCTTTTATCCAAACTTCAACCTTTCTCTTCAAGATCCTAATCTACCTACAACCCTGAAAGTTCAAGTCCAGATCCAAGGTGCTGAACAAATCTCCACTGCTAAAATAGCCACCCTACACCATCAACTGGTCTATCGGCTTCAGAATCATGCCCTAGATCTACCCACTCCAGAACACCACTCTGACACTCTCATGGTGTTAGCTGAATCTGACCAAATTCCAACCATCATTCAGATCCCCAGGCAAATTCCTCGGCACGAACTCCTTAAGCTTATGCCTCTCGAATGGATCTCAAACTATGAGCAGTTCCACAACAATACAGCCCCAGTTCAGACATCTGAAAGTATGTTTGAAAGGCGACCAGATGGCACGGTCAGAATGACTTTTAAACCGCCTCCCAGTGCTCCTCAAGAGCCTCCTCGGCTCTCTTTCACTTATTCCTCCATGATCACAGCTGTACAGACAGCTCAAGAAGATTTGCCTATTACAGGGTTCAATTCTGACGGTTTCCCTGTTTATCCAGCCAAGCAAAATGGACATTTCCTTTGGGATGTCCCTGGCTCCGGCCACTGTGACCCAGATTGTCCCTGCTGGGATGATTGGGAAGAGGATGATGATTATGTAACCAAAAAGAAAAAGAAACCTAAGAAAAAATCTCATGCCTCGTGTCACCACAGTACTCCTAAACCACCACAAGATCCTCCTCCTCCATCAGCTCCTTTACCTCTCTATAAAAAGGAACTCCAATGGCTTGCAAAGCGTTGCACCTCTACAATTTCCTCACCCGTTCCAGATCCATCTCCACCTCTGAGTTGTATGATGTTTTCATCTGCTTCCTCAGATTATTCTTCCTCTTTTCCTCCTTTAGACACCCACACTGATTCACAACGAAATGTTGTGTCCAAACCTTTCATTCCATCACCCATAACCTCAACCGGTCATCTTGAACCACCCAAACCTTTTGAATCAGTCCTCAACTGGCAAACTCAAAATGCCAGAGCCCAGAATGATACTTTGTTGAACATTAATTCCAAAGTTGAAAAAATCAGTTTACGAACTGAACACCTTGAAACGAAGGTTGACTCCATCTCTACACAACTGCAGCAGATCCATCAGAACCTCCAGTCCAGAATTATTCAACTTGATTCTGAGTTGCGAACTATGCTTGCCCAACGATACCATGGCCCAGAATTTGATCAAAAAGAAAGGGAGATCAGACGTTTAAAAGCTGAGCTTGCTCAGATTGAATCTGACAAACAAAAACCTTCCCTTTTTACTTCCTCACCTCCTATCCCTTCGATTGGTCCAACCTATCATCCATTTGCCTCAATGCTTTCTCCTATCCGACAGTATGAGCCTTCTAAGCTGTTTGGCATGACTCATACCCTTTTTCGAGACAATCCCTTACCACCACCTAAACCAAAACCAAAGCCTAAACCTCAACCACGACCCGTCACAATCAATCCTTCCTCCACTATTATCCCTGACCAACAATCACCAGGCTATACACCAGCATCACCATCACCTCCTGAACCATCCAAATCCCAACCTCCTACTACCTCCAAGGATAAAGAACCTATGCACCAATTCAGTGCCCATACCATTGACCACCCATCTTCCACTGATGACCAAACTTCTGATTCAAATCTAGCCGTTTCAGATAGCCATACTGAGACTGAAACAGAATCTTCGGCATCCACCAGTGACTCTGAAAAATCTTATGCTGATATCACCAGAATCCTGATGGCTCAACCTGACCCACAAACCTCTCGGACTGAACCATATGTTGATATTCCTTCTGATGTTGAAGAAGAAATGCCTGAATCTTCTGCCACCAACCAGCCTCCTCCGGTCCAAACAACTTCATCCAGTCAAAAATCATCAAATGGTCCCTGGTTTACCTTTGATGATATCCCATCCTACAAATGGCGTGATCGTCTTAATGAAATGTCTGCCTGGATTGATCTCCAAATGCTCAGATCAGGAGCCACTACTGAATCAGTCCTTAGAGAATTTGCTACTCGTTTTACGGGTGCTCTAAGAGATTGGTTTGATTCTCTTGGTCAATACAGACAATTGCAGTTTGTTCAATTACCAGAAGTCTCTAGTGCTCTTGCCATTCTTCATGATCAGTTTTAAGGAGATCCAGCTGCAGCCTTTGAAGCTGCACGACGAGACTATCTCAGCATGAAATGTTGCTCTCTTGATGCCAAGGATCTTGATTTCCATTACAAGCGCATGTCCCTGTTATTCTATAAGCTTAATGGATTCAACGAGCCTACACTAAAGCATGTCTTCCTGGCTTCCCTACCAGAAGAACTTCAACCAGACATCCAGAGGCAGCTCACCGCCTCCAATCTTGTCATTGACAACATCTCTCTTGGCAAAATTTTCCAGCTCGCCAAAACTTGTCTTGATAAGCTTTGTGAACAGAAACAATTCTTCAAGGATTTGTTGAAAGACAAAGAACCATTCAGAAGTGCCTGCAAAAAGCCTTATCTGCAAATCAAATGCAAACAGAAGAAGGATTGTGATTGCAGTCCCAAAAAGAAAAGGCATTTTCGAAAGTTCAAATCTCCAGAATTTTCATCCAGACCCCGCAGGTCCAGAAAACCTTACAGATTCTTCAGAAAGCGGTCTTCTTCTTCCAAAGACTCCAAACGAAGAAAATCCAGCAGATGTTTTATCTGCAGGAAAAAAGGTCATTTTGCCAAAGACTGTCCCAACAAAAGAGCCAAGTCCATTCGTCTTGTAGAACATCTTCAGGCTACTACGGATTACTCTCCTCAACAAGATGAACTGGAATTCTACTTCTCTGAACAAGATGAACCCAATGATGAAACAGTGTTCGCACTACAACAGTCTTCTGATGATTCCGACAGTGATCAGTCCCAAGTCATTTTCCATCAACAGCTCTTGTCCCTTGACACTACGGTTCCTATACCCTCCATCAAAGTCCAAATCCTGCCTTCAAAATTCCAAAGGCCCATTCCAGCAATTGGTCTCATCGATACTGGTGCACAGCGCAGTATGATCAACCCTCATATTCTCCCACCAGACTCTTGGACCCAATCCGAAGAATATTTCAAAGCTGTTAATGGCAACCTGTTCACCACTTCTTTGATTACCAAGAAACCCATTGGTATCCAGATTTTTCCTAATTGTGTCATTTGGACCAAAGTCATTGGTTCAAAGGAAGAAATTCTTCCCAAGGGTCCTGAGAGTCCTGGAAGAGAAAATCAGTGTAGTCTGGCCGTTCCTCTTTGATCAGGATTCCTGTAGATGGTGGCTTGGATCTGGTTGTTGGAGTAGGGATCATGATGAGGTCATGTTGTGGGCCTAAGGATGTGTGAACAATATCCTTATGTGGCGGAGTTTGGTGGTTTAACTGATGGAGGTAGTTATGTAAGGTAGGCTGAATTTCATTTTCAATGATGGCGGGATGTGGTGCAGTGAACCATTCGTATACCTGATCCTGTGTCCAAAAGAACTGTGTATCTGGGTGTTGGAAATAAGGCCTGTGAATTATGAACACGGATGTCCACATTTGGGCTTCAGGTAATGGCATACGATCAAGGTTGTAGATTTCTGACAAGTGTTGGAGCTTGTGTCTCCACCATGGAATTGGTGAAAACCACTCAAGTAATGTCCAGATGAGAGAGGTAGCTTTTTCTGGATTAAGAAGATGAGACAAAGTGGGGGCGATGGGTAGGATGAGCTTGGTTGCATAGAGTGTAGTTAGGCACCAGAGGTACCATAACTCGTCTTCAGTGATTTCTCTGGATGGGTCAAGGGTTAAACCTGTAAGAAACAGATTTTCAGGGTGGAAAGTAGAAAATGGAAATGAGTCAGCCATAAGGTAAGCTTTCATGAAGAAACGGAAAACAGCTTTTCTTGCAAACTCTTGGATGGCAAAAACAGAGGAGAATGTTTTATTCAAAGGAAAGGGTTTTTTGGTAAGAGCTTCAGGAGGTAAGGATGTAGCCATGGCAATGATAGGAAAATGGTAAGTGGTGGAAAACAGAATGGGAGGTGTCTCTGATTTTGAGAGTCGAGAGAGCATATCAGGGATAAGGTTCTGGGATCCCTTTATATGCTTTACTGAAAAATCATATTTGGAAAACCAATCTTTTAATCGGAGTAACATCTTTTCTGGAACAGTTTTGCCTTTGAAATTGAGAATATTGGGGAAGGCTGAGCTGTCCATTCGGATGAGGAAGTGGTGGCCAATGAGATGGTACTCGAACTTTTTGATGCCATACTTTACCGCTAAGATCTCTTTGAACACGCTATGGTAGTGCTGCTGTGTGTCAGAAAAATGTCCACTAGCGTAGGCGATAAAGTGTTCTTTTCCATTGAGTTCTTCAAGGAGAATGGCACCCCATGATTCATCACTTGCGTCTGTCTGTAGTATGCGCTTTCCATCTGCAATCAACTTTAAAGGAGGCGGATTTTGCGCAATCTTTTTGAGAGTAGTGACAGCATTTGTGTGGTCATCATTCCACTCAGGAGGCTTTTTCTTCAATAAAGCCGAGAGGTGACGAGTGTAGTGGTCCACATGTGGGATAAAGTCTCTGATGTAATTGATAATTCCAAGAAATTGCTGGACCTGCTTTTTGGAAAGTTGCTGATCTGGAAAGTGAAGCAACTCTTGGGCAATGTGCTTTCCTGGCTGGTAATGGCCATCTTTTATGATCATACCAAGAAATTCGATGGTGTCTGTGGCAATGGTGCTTTTCTTGGCAGATAGCATGATTCCATGACTGTGGACAATATCATAGAACTGATTGAGCAGTCGGTGATGGTCATCATGTGATCCTGAAAAAAGTAAAATATCATCAATGTAAATCAAGGCATTAGACAGGAGAGGCTGAAAGATTTTGATCATGGATTTTTGGAAAATGGATGGGGCAGTTTTGAGACCAAAGGGTAGGACCGTCCATTGGAAATGGGCATTGGGAATACAAAAGGCTGTCTTATATCGTTCAGAGGGTTCAATGCCTAATTGCCAAAAACCTGATTTTAAATCAAATTTTGAAAAGATCTGGGCATTTTTTAGAAAAGTAAACATGCTTTGTCGGCGAGGTAAGGGAAATTTGTCATCTTGCAAAAACATGTTTAAGGGCTGATAGTCAATGACTAAGCGTTTCTTTCCTCGAACAATTTCAGAATGCTTTTCAACATAAAAGGCTTGGCAAGCCCATTGAGAGGTTGTGGGCTCAATTAATCCTTGGGCTAACAGTTGAGAACATTCCTGTTGGGCTAGGAGTAAGTCAGATGGACTCATTCCTGGATGAGTGGCTTTGGTGGGATTAATGTCTTCATTAAGTTTGAAGGGTAACTTAACAAAGAAAGACTGATTTTTCCACAAAGGATTTGGATGGGTGAACTCAGAATGAGACTCTGGACAGAAACTTAAAAGCTTGGTAGAAACATCCTGATATGATGGAGGGGTTTCAGACAGATTGTAAAGTTTCAAGATCTCTGTGAATGGTTTGAACATGGACTTGACTCGAATTCCATGAGGAAGGATTTGAAGGTGTTTGATCTGGTGAAGGATGTCAAATCCTAACAAAATATCTTTATTAGGAAGGGTTGAACCAATGACTTTGGTCCAAATGACACAATTAGGAAAAATCTGGATACCAATGGGTTTCTTGGTAATCAAAGAAGTGGTGAACAGGTTGCCATTAACAGCTTTGAAATATTCTTCGGATTGGGTCCAAGAGTCTGGTGGGAGAATATGAGGGTTGATCATACTGCGCTGTGCACCAGTATCGATGAGACCAATTGCTGGAATGGGCCTTTGGAATTTTGAAGGCAGGATTTGGACTTTGATGGAGGGTATAGGAACCGTAGTGTCAAGGGACAAGAGCTGTTGATGGAAAATGACTTGGGACTGATCACTGTCGGAATCATCAGAAGACTGTTGTAGTGCGAACACTGTTTCATCATTGGGTTCATCTTGTTCAGAGAAGTAGAATTCCAGTTCATCTTGTTGAGGAGAGTAATCCGTAGTAGCCTGAAGATGTTCTACAAGACGAATGGACTTGGCTCTTTTGTTGGGACAGTCTTTGGCAAAATGACCTTTTTTCCTGCAGATAAAACATCTGCTGGATTTTCTTCGTTTGGAGTCTTTGGAAGAAGAAGACCGCTTTCTGAAGAATCTGTAAGGTTTTCTGGACCTGCGGGGTCTGGATGAAAATTCTGGAGATTTGAACTTTCGAAAATGCCTTTTCTTTTTGGGACTGCAATCACAATCCTTCTTCTGTTTGCATTTGATTTGCAGATAAGGCTTTTTGCAGGCACTTCTGAATGGTTCTTTGTCTTTCAACAAATCCTTGAAGAATTGTTTCTGTTCACAAAGCTTATCAAGACAAGTTTTGGCGAGCTGGAAAATTTTGCCAAGAGAGATGTTGTCAATGACAAGATTGGAGGCGGTGAGCTGCCTCTGGATGTCTGGTTGAAGTTCTTCTGGTAGGGAAGCCAGGAAGACATGCTTTAGTGTAGGCTCGTTGAATCCATTAAGCTTATAGAATAACAGGGACATGCGCTTGTAATGGAAATCAAGATCCTTGGCATCAAGAGAGCAACATTTCATGCTGAGATAGTCTCGTCGTGCAGCTTCAAAGGCTGCAGCTGGATCTCCTAAAAACTGATCATGAAGAATGGCAAGAGCACTAGAGACTTCTGGTAACTGAACAAACTGCAATTGTCTGTATTGACCAAGAGAATCAAACCAATCTCTTAGAGCACCCGTAAAACGAGTAGCAAATTCTCTAAGGACTGATTCAGTAGTGGCTCCTGATCTGAGCATTTGGAGATCAATCCAGGCAGACATTTCATTAAGACGATCACGCCATTTGTAGGATGGGATATCATCAAAGGTAAACCAGGGACCATTTGATGATTTTTGACTGGATGAAGTTGTTTGGACCGGAGGAGGCTGGTTGGTGGCAGAAGATTCAGGCATTTCTTCTTCAACATCAGAAGGAATATCAACATATGGTTCAGTCCGAGAAAGCATTGAGGCAAATGGATGATAGATTGGACCAATCGAAGGGATAGGAGGTGAGGAAGTAAAAAGGGAAGGTTTTTGTTTGTCAGATTCAATCTGAGCAAGCTCAGCTTTTAAACGTCTGATCTCCCTTTCTTTTTGATCAAATTCTGGGCCATGGTATCGTTGGGCAAGCATAGTTCGCAACTCAGAATCAAGTTGAATAATTCTGGACTGGAGGTTCTGATGGATCTGCTGCAGTTGTGTAGAGATGGAGTCAACCTTCGTTTCAAGGTGTTCAGTTCGTAAACTGATTTTTTCAACTTTGGAATTAATGTTCAACAAAGTATCATTCTGGGCTCTGGCATTTTGAGTTTGCCAGTTGAGGACTGATTCAAAAGGTTTGGGTGGTTCAAGATGACCGGTTGAGGTTATGGGTGATGGAATGAAAGGTTTGGACACAACATTTAGTTGTGAATCAGTGTGGGTGTCTAAAAGAGGAAAAGAGGAAGAATAATCTGAGGAAGCAGATGAAAACATCATACAACTCAGAGGTGGAGATGGATCTGGAACGGGTGAGGAAATTGTAGAGGTGCAACGCTTTGCAAGCCATTGGAGTTCCTTTTTATAGAGAGGTAAAGAAGCTGATGGAGGAGGAGGATCTTGTGGTGGTTTAGGAGTACTGTGGTGACACGAGGCATGAGATTTTTTCTTAGGTTTCTTTTTCTTTTTGGTTACATAATCATCATCCTCTTCCCAATCATCCCAGCAGGGACAATCTGGGTCACAGTGGCCAGAGCCAGGGACATCCCAAAGGAAATGTCCATTTTGCTTGGCTGGATAAACAGGGAAACCGTCAGAATTGAACCCTGTAATAGGCAAATCTTCTTGAGCTGTCTGTACAGCTGTGATCATGGAGGAATAAGTGAAAGAGAGCCGAGGAGGCTCTTGAGGAGCACTGGGAGGCGGTTTAAAAGTCATTCTGACCGTGCCATCTGGTCGCCTTTCAAACATACTTTCAGATGTCTGAACTGGGGCTGTATTGTTGTGGAACTGCTCATAGTTTGAGATCCATTCGAAAGGCATAAGCTTAAGGAGTTCATGCCGAGGAATTTGCCTGGGGATCTGAATGATGGTTGGAATTTGGTCAGATTCTGCTAACACCATGAGAGTGTCAGAGTGGTGTTCTGGAGTGGGTAGATCTAAGGCATGATTCTGAAGCCGATAGACCAGTTGATGGTGTAGGGTGGCTATTTTAGCAGTGGAGATTTGTTCAGCACCTTGGATCTGGACTTGAACTTTCAGGGTTGTAGGTAGATTAGGATCTTGAAGAGAAAGGTTGAAGTTGGGATAAAAGGTGAGTAAGACACTGCCAGCATGGAGGGTGGTGAGGACAGTACCGATAACGGCATCTTGGAACTGTTTAAACCGAGTATCCAAGAGGGCAACACGAGCGGTAACAGGTAAACCTTTGCGCCCATGTAGGGTTAGGATGAGCCGGATGCCGCCGAGATGAAGATGGGTGTATCCTTCACGTTTCCAATTTGAAATGAGCTCTGAAGGGATTTCTAGTGTAACATATTGCTCAGCAGAGGTGGCTTTAAGAGCACACTGATCCAGACGAGAAGACTGGATATATTCTTTAGGGTGTGGCCGTTTAGTAGAGATAAGGGTACGGATGCTGCGGGTAAAGGAGTTGGGTCGTTTGTACAGGTGATAAGGACTTATAAGAGGATAGGTTGATTCACTGATTTGAGCGGAGTCGGGAATATAAGAGTATTCAACAAGGTTTTCTATTTTATTAGCAGTATGGGAAGTGCAAGATTTAGGCAAAGAAAGCGTAGAAGAAAGAGTAACAGGAGTTGAGGAAGTAGAAGCCATGAGGGATGAGTTCTCTCTGCGCCTGAAGACTAAAGATCAAAACAGGAATAAAGACTTAAATTATACCACTTTGAGAAATGTGAAAAGGGTTTAGGCTCTGATACCAAAATAGGGAATCAGGAAAACTTTCATTTTCTTCTCGGGTTATACAACCCAAAACAGACTTTCGTTAGTCAAAACAGGGTACCAAACCAGATAAGAAAACTGCGAAAGCTTTCTGATGCACAGGATCCTTGCTAAAGGCAAGTGCAGAGCATACTTGCTTAAGTTTCAAAATGAACAAATTTAAAACCCTTCAAGACATCTGTGAATGGTTTGAACATAGACTTGACTCGAATTCCATGAGGAATAATTTGAAGGTGTTTGATCTGGTGAAGGATGTCAAATCCTAACAAAATATCTTTATTAGGAAGAGTTGAACCAATGACTTTGGTCCAAATGACACAATTAGGGAAAATCTGGATACCAATGGGCTTTTTGGTAACCAAAGAAGTGGTGAACAGGTTGCCATTAACAGCTTTGAAATATTCTTCGGATTGGGTCCAAGAGTCTGGTGGGAGAATATGAGGGTTGATCATACTGCGCTGTGCACCAGTATCGATGAGACCAATTGCTGGAATGGGCCTTTGGAATTTTGAAGGCAGGATTTGGACTTTGATGGAGGGTATAGGAACCGTAGTGTCAAGGGACAAGAGCTGTTGATGGAAAATGACTTGGGACTGATCACTGTCGGAATCATCAGAAGACTGTTGTAGTGCGAACACTGTTTCATCATTGGGTTCATCTTGTTCAGAGAAGTAGAATTCCAGTTCATCTTGTTGAGGAGAGTAATCCGTAGTAGCCTGAAGATGTTCTACAAGACGAATGGACTTGGCTCTTTTGTTGGGACAGTCTTTGGCAAAATGACCTTTTTTCCTGCAGATAAAACATCTGCTGGATTTTCTTCGTTTGGAGTCTTTGGAAGAAGAAGACCGCTTTCTGAAGAATCTGTAAGGTTTTCTGGACCTGCGGGGTCTGGATGAAAATTCTGGAGATTTGAACTTGCGAAAATGCCTTTTCTTTTTGGGACTGCAATCACAATCCTTCTTCTGTTTGCATTTGATTTGCAGATAAGGCTTTTTGCAGGCACTTCTGAATGGTTCTTTGTCTTTCAACAAATCCTTGAAGAATTGTTTCTGTTCACAAAGCTTATCAAGACAAGTTTTGGCGAGCTGGAAAATTTTGCCAAGAGAGATGTTGTCAATGACAAGATTGGAGGCGGTGAGCTGCCTCTGGATGTCTGGTTGAAGTTCTTCTGGTAGGGAAGCCAGGAAGACATGCTTTAGTGTAGGCTCGTTGAATCCATTAAGCTTATAGAATAACAGGGACATGCGCTTGTAATGGAAATCAAGATCCTTAGTATCAAGGGAGCAACATTTCATGCTGAGATAATCTCGGCGTGCAGCTTCAAAGGCTGCAGCTGGGTCTCCTAAAAACTGATCATGAAGAATGGCAAGAGCACTAGAGACTTCTGGTAACTGAACAAACTGCAATTGTCTGTATTGACCAAGAGAATCAAACCAATCTCTTAGAGCACCCGTAAAACGAGTAGCAAATTCTCTAAGGACTGATTCAGTAGTGGCTCCTGATCTGAGCATTTGGAGATCAATCCAGGCAGACATTTCATTAAGACGATCACGCCATTTGTAGGATGGGATATCATCAAAGGTAAACCAGGGACCATTTGATGATTTTTGACTGGATGAAGTTGTTTGGACCGGAGGAGGCTGGTTGGTGGCAGAAGATTCAGGCATTTCTTCTTCAACATCAGAAGGAATATCAACATATGGTTCAGTCCGAGAGGTTTGTGGGTCAGGTTGAGCCATCAGGATTCTGGTGATATCAGCATAAGATTTTTCAGAGTCACTGGTGGATGCCGAAGATTCTGTTTCAGTCTCAGTATGGCTATCTGAAACGGCTAGATTTGAATCAGAAGTTTGGTCATCAGTGGAAGATGGGTGGTCAATGGTATGGGCACTGAATTGGTGCATAGGTTCTTTATCCTTGGAGGTAGTAGGAGGTTGGGATTTGGATGGTTCAGGAGGTGATGGTGATGCTGGTGTATAGCCTGGTGATTGTTGGTCAGGGATAATAGTGGAGGAAGGATTGATTGTGACGGGTCGTGGTTGAGGTTTAGGCTTTGGTTTTGGTTTAGGTGGTGGTAAGGGATTGTCTCGAAAAAGGGTATGAGTCATGCCAAACAGCTTAGAAGGCTCATACTGTCGGATAGGAGAAAGCATTGAGGCAAATGGATGATAGGTTGGACCAATCGAAGGGATAGGAGGTGAGGAAGTAAAAAGGGAAGGTTTTTGTTTGTCAGATTCAATCTGAGCAAGCTCAGCTTTTAAACGTCTGATCTCCCTTTCTTTTTGATCAAATTCTGGGCCATGGTATCGTTGGGCAAGCATAGTTCGCAACTCAGAATCAAGTTGAATAATTCTGGACTGGAGGTTCTGATGGATCTGCTGCAGTTGTGTAGAGATGGAGTCAACCTTCGTTTCAAGGTGTTCAGTTCGTAAACTGATTTTTTCAACTTTGGAATTAATGTTCAATAAAGTATCATTCTGGGCTCTGGCATTTTGAGTTTGCCAGTTGAGGACTGATTCAAAAGGTTTGGGTGGTTCAAGATGACCGGTTGAGGTTATGGGTGATGGAATGAAAGGTTTGGACACAACATTTCGTTGTGAATCAGTGTGGGTGTCTAAAGGAGGAAAAGAGGAAGAATAATCTGAGGAAGCAGATGAAAACATCATACAACTCAGAGGTGGAGATGGATCTGGAACGGGTGAGGAAATTGTAGAGGTGCAACGCTTTGCAAGCCATTGGAGTTCCTTTTTATAGAGAGGTAAAGGAGCTGATGGAGGAGGAGGATCTTGTGGTGGTTTAGGAGTACTGTGGTGACACGAGGCATGAGATTTTTTCTTAGGTTTCTTTTTCTTTTTGGTTACATAATCATCATCCTCTTCCCAATCATCCCAGCAGGGACAATCTGGGTCACAGTGGCCGGAGCCAGGGACATCCCAAAGGAAATGTCCATTTTGCTTGGCTGGATAAACAGGGAAACCGTCAGAATTGAACCCTGTAATAGGCAAATCTTCTTGAGCTGTCTGTACAGCTGTGATCATGGAGGAATAAGTGAAAGAGAGCCGAGGAGGCTCTTGAGGAGCACTGGGAGGCGGTTTAAAAGTCATTCTGACCGTGCCATCTGGTCGCCTTTCAAACATACTTTCAGATGGCTGAACTGGGGCTGTATTGTTGTGGAACTGCTCATAGTTTGAGATCCATTCAAGAGGCATAAGCTTAAGGAGTTCGTGCGAGGAATTTGCCTGGGGATCTGAATGATGGTTGGAATCTGGTCAGATTCAGCTAACACCATGAGAGTGTCAGAGTGGTGTTCTGGAGTGGGTAGATCTAGGGCATGATTCTGAAGCCGATAGACCAGTTGATGGTGTAGGGTGGCTATTTTAGCAGTGGAGATTTGTTCAGCACCTTGGATCTGGACTTGAACTTTCAGGGTTGTAGGTAGATTAGGATCTTGAAGAGAAAGGTTGAAGTTTGGATAAAAGGTGAGTAGGACACTGCTAGCATGTAGGGTGGTGAGGACAGTACCGATAACGGCATCTTGGAACTGTTTAAACCGGGTATCCAAGAGAGCAACACGAGCGGTAACAGGTAAACCTTTGCGCCCATGTAGGGTTAGGATGAGGCGGATGCCGCCGAGATGAAGATGAGTGTATCCTTCACGTTTCCAATTTGAAATGAGTTCTGAAGGAATTTCTAGAGTGACATATTGCTCAGCAGAAGTGGCTTTAAGAGCACACTGATCCAGACGAGAAGACTGGATATATTCTTTAGGGTGTGGCCGTTTAGTAGAGATAAGGGTACGGATGCTGCAGGTAAAGGAGTTGGGTCGTTTATACAAGTGATAAGGGCTTATAAGAGGATAGGTGGATTCACTGATTTGAGCGGATTCGGGAATATAGGAGTATTCAACAAGGTTTTCTATTTTATTAGCAGTATGGGAAGTGCAAGATTTAGGCAAAGAAAGCGTAGAAGAAAGAGTAACAGGAGTTGAGGAAGTAGAAGCCATGAGGGATGAGTTCTCTCTGCGCCTGAAGACTAAAGATCAAAACAGGAATAAAGACTTAAATTATACCACTTTGAGAAATGTGAAAAGGGTTTAGGCTCTGATACCAAAATAGGGAATCAGGAAAACCTTACAGAATTGCACCTCTACAATTTCCTCACCCGTTCCAGATCCATCTCCACCTCTGAGTTGTATGATGTTTTCATCTGCTTCCTCAGATTATTCTTCCTCTTTTCCTCCTTTAGACACCCACACTGATTCACAACGAAATGTTGTGTCCAAACCTTTCATTCCATCACCCATAACCTCAACCGGTCATCTTGAACCACCCAAACCTTTTGAATCAGTCCTCAACTGGCAAACTCAAAATGCCAGAGCCCAGAATGATACTTTGTTGAACATTAATTCCAAAGTTGAAAAAATCAGTTTACGAACTGAACACCTTGAAACGAAGGTTGACTCCATCTCTACACAACTGCAGCAGATCCATCAGAACCTCCAGTCCAGAATTATTCAACTTGATTCTGAGTTGCGAACTATGCTTGCCCAACGATACCATGGCCCAGAATTTGATCAAAAAGAAAGGGAGATCAGACGTTTAAAAGCTGAGCTTGCTCAGATTGAATCTGACAAACAAAAACCTTCCCTTTTTACTTCCTCACCTCCTATCCCTTCGATTGGTCCAACCTATCATCCATTTGCCTCAATGCTTTCTCCTATCCGACAGTATGAGCCTTCTAAGCTGTTGGCATGACTCATACCCTTTTTCGAGACAATCCCTTACCACCACCTAAACCAAAACCAAAGCCTAAACCTCAACCACGACCCGTCACAATCAATCCTTCCTCCACTATTATCCCTGACCAACAATCACCAGGCTATACACCAGCATCACCATCACCTCCTGAACCATCCAAATCCCAACCTCCTACTACCTCCAAGGATAAAGAACCTATGCACCAATTCAGTGCCCATACCATTGACCACCCATCTTCCACTGATGACCAAACTTCTGATTCAAATCTAGCCGTTTCAGATAGCCATACTGAGACTGAAACAGAATCTTCGGCATCCACCAGTGACTCTGAAAAATCTTATGCTGATATCACCAGAATCCTGATGGCTCAACCTGACCCACAAACCTCTCGGACTGAACCATATGTTGATATTCCTTCTGATGTTGAAGAAGAGATGCCTGAATCTTCTGCCACCAACCAGCCTCCTCCGGCCCAAACTACTTCATCTAGTCAAAGATCATCAAATGGTCCCTGGTTTACCTTTGATGATATTCCATCCTATAAATGGCGTGATCGTCTTAATGAAATGTCTGCCTGGATTGATCTCCAAATGCTCAGATCAGGAGCCACTACTGAATCAGTCCTTAGAGAATTTGCTACTCGTTTTACGGGTGCTCTAAGAGATTGGTTTGATTCTCTTGGTCAATACAGACAATTGCAGTTTGTTCAATTACCAGAAGTCTCTAGTGCTCTTGCCATTCTTCATGATCAGTTTTTAGGAGATCCAGCTGCAGCCTTTGAAGCTGCACGACGAGACTATCTCAGCATGAAATGTTGCTCTCTTGATGCCAAGGATCTTGATTTCCATTACAAGCGCATGTCCCTGTTATTCTATAAGCTTAATGGATTCAACGAGCCTACACTAAAGCATGTCTTCCTGGCTTCCCTACCAGAAGAACTTCAACCAGACATCCAGAGGCAGCTCACCGCCTCCAATCTTGTCATTGACAACATCTCTCTTGGCAAAATTTTCCAGCTCGCCAAAACTTGTCTTGATAAGCTTTGTGAACAGAAACAATTCTTCAAGGATTTGTTGAAAGACAAAGAACCATTCAGAAGTGCCTGCAAAAAGCCTTATCTGCAAATCAAATGCAAACAGAAGAAGGATTGTGATTGCAGTCCCAAAAAGAAAAGGCATTTTCGAAAGTTCAAATCTCCAGAATTTTCATCCAGACCCCGCAGGTCCAGAAAACCTTACAGATTCTTCAGAAAGCGGTCTTCTTCTTCCAAAGACTCCAAACGAAGAAAATCCAGCAGATGTTTTATCTGCAGGAAAAAAGGTCATTTTGCCAAAGACTGTCCCAACAAAAGAGCCAAGTCCATTCGTCTTGTAGAACATCTTCAGGCTACTACAGATTACTCTCCTCAACAAGATGAACTGGAATTCTACTTCTCTGAACAAGATGAACCCAATGATGAAACAGTGTTCGCACTACAACAGTCTTCTGATGATTCCGACAGTGATCAGTCCCAAGTCATTTTCCATCAACAGCTCTTGTCCCTTGACACTACGGTTCCTATACCCTCCATCAAAGTCCAAATCCTGCCTTCAAAATTCCAAAGGCCCATTCCAGCAATTGGTCTCATCGATACTGGTGCACAGCGCAGTATGATCAACCCTCATATTCTCCCACCAAACTCTTGGACCCAATCCGAAGAATATTTCAAAGCTGTTAATGGCAACCTGTTCACCACTTCTTTGATTACCAAGAAACCCATTGGTATCCAGATTTTTCCTAATTGTGTCATTTGGACCAAAGTCATTGGTTCAACTCTTCCTAATAAAGATATTTTGTTAGGATTTGACATCCTTCACCAGATCAAACACCTTCAAATCCTTCCTCATGGAATTCGAGTCAAGTCCATGTTCAAACCATTCACAGAGATCTTGAAACTTTACAATCTGTCTGAAACCCCTCCATCATATCAGGATGTTTCTACCAAGCTTTTGAGCTTCTGTCCAGAGTCTCATTCTGAGTTCACCCATCCGAACCCTCTGTGGAAAAATCAGTCTTTCTTTGTTAAGTTACCCTTCAAACTTAATGAAGACATCAATCCCACCAAAGCTACTCATCCAGGAATGAGTCCATCTGACTTACTCCTAGCCCAACAAGAATGTTCTCAACTGTTAGCCCAAGGGTTAATTGAGCCCACAACCTCTCAATGGGCTTGCCAAGCCTTTTATGTTGAAAAGCATTCTGAAATTGTTCGAGGAAAGAAACGCTTAGTCATTGACTACCAGCCCTTAAACATGTTTTTGCAAGATGACAAATTTCCTTTACCTCGCCGACAAAGCATGTTTACTTTTCTCAAAAATGCCCAGGTCTTTTCAAAATTTGATTTAAAATCAGGTTTTTGGCAATTAGGCATTGAACCCTCTGAACGATATAAGACAGCCTTTTGTATTCCCAATGCCCATTTCCAATGGACGGTCCTACCCTTTGGTCTCAAAACTGCCCCATCCATTTTCCAAAAATCCATGATCAAAATCTTTCAGCCTCTCCTGTCTAATGCCTTGATTTACATTGATGATATTTTACTTTTTTCAGGATCACATGATGACCATCACCGACTGCTCAATCAGTTCTATGATATTGTCCACAGTCATGGAATCATGCTATCTGCCAAGAAAAGCACCATTGCCACAGACACCATCGAATTTCTTGGTATGATCATAAAAGATGGCCATTACCAGCCAGGAAAGCACATTGCCCAAGAGTTGCTTCACTTTCCAGATCAGCAACTTTCCAAAAAGCAGGTCCAGCAATTTCTTGGAATTATCAATTACATCAGAGACTTTATCCCACATGTGGACCACTACACTCGTCACCTCTCGGCTTTATTGAAGAAAAAGCCTCCTGAGTGGAATGATGACCACACAAATGCTGTCACTACTCTCAAAAGGATTGCGCAAAATCCGCCTCCTTTAAAGTTGATTGCAGATGGAAAGCGCATACTACAGACAGACGCAAGTGATGAATCATGGGGTGCCATTCTCCTTGAAGAACTCAATGGAAAAGAACACTTTATCGCCTACGCTAGTGGACATTTTTCTGACACACAGCAGCACTACCATAGCGTGTTCAAAGAGATCTTAGCGGTAAAGTATGGCATCAAAAAGTTCGAGTACCATCTCATTGGCCACCACTTCCTCATCCGAATGGACAGCTCAGCCTTCCCCAATATTCTCAATTTCAAAGGCAAAACTGTTCCAGAAAAGATGTTACTCCGATTAAAAGATTGGTTTTCCAAATATGATTTTTCAGTAAAGCATATAAAGGGATCCCAGAACCTTATCCCTGATATGCTCTCTCGACTTTCAAAATCAGAGACACCTCCCATTCTGTTTTCCACCACTTACCATTTTCCTATCATTGCCATGGCTACATCCTTACCTCCTGAAGCTCTTACCAAAAAACCCTTTCCTTTGAATAAAACATTCTCCTCTGTTTTTGCCATCCAAGAGTTTGCAAGAAAAGCTGTTTTCCGTTTCTTCATGAAAGCTTACCTTATGGCTGACTCATTTCCATTTTCTACTTTCCACCCTGAAAATCTGTTTCTTACAGG
This sequence comes from Citrus trifoliata, assembly GCA_018350135.1. NCBI lineage: Eukaryota > Viridiplantae > Streptophyta > Magnoliopsida > Sapindales > Rutaceae > Citrus > Citrus trifoliata. The sequence continues at coordinate 36,101 of VKKW01000510.1, read as the reverse complement.
TTTAACCCTTGACCCATCCAGAGAAATCACTGAAGACGAGTTATGGTACCTCTGGTGCCTAACTACACTCTATGTAACCAAGCTCATCCTACCCATCGCCCCCACTTTGTCTCATCTTCTTAATCCAGAAAAAGCTACCTCTCTCATCTGGACATTACTTGAGTGGTTTTCACCAATTCCATGGTGGAGACACAAGCTCCAACACTTGTCAGAGATCTACAACCTTGATCGTATGCCATTACCTGAAGCTCAAATGTGGACATCCGTGTTCATAATTCATAGGCCTTATTTCCAACACCCAGATACACAGTTCTTTTGGACACAGGATCAGGTATACGAATGGTTTACTGCACCACACCCTTCCATCATTGAAAATGAGATCCAGCCTACCTTACATAACTACCTCCACCAGCTAAACCACCAAACTCCGCCACATAAGGATATTGTTCACACATCCTTAGGCCCACAACATGACCTCATCATGATCCCTACTCCAACAACCAGATCCAAGCCACCATCTACAGGAATCCTGATCAAAGAGGAACGGCCAGACTACACTGATTTTCTCTTCCAGGACTCTCAGGACCCTTGGGAAGAATTTCTTCCTCTTAGCCAACATCTTCATCAGTTCCCCCAACCAACAATGGATGAACCTGGACCCTCCGACCCAGGACCATCAACCCGACCTTCCAAAAAATCACCTCGACCTTCTAAAGTTGACAAAGCCACCCAGACTTCCCCCAGGTATACTTCACAGTGTACTCCACGAGCCGAACATTGCCCTAATCCACCATGCCGTGGTCCCTCCTGTCAACATCCTAAACGTCCAAAGCTTCCAAGCAACTTTTTCCGCAAACCGCATCACTCCGGAGATACAGATCCCGATGCAACGGAAAGTTCCTCCGAAGATGACTACATGAACCTCCACTCTCCATAAAAGTTATTTGTCTTATTGTGATTTGTCTTCTTGTTATCATTATGTCTCGTTTTGTCTTGTTGTAATCATGGTTGCTTTTGCTTTTGCTTTTTGCTTTTGCTTTACGCTTTTGTCAAAGTCATGCTTTATTAAAGCATCTTTGTCCCTTTGTAATAATTAAAGGTGTGTAATCATGTGTAATCATGTAACTTTACTTTTACTTTAAAGATAGGGGCCCTGTCCTATCTTTCTGAGATTCCTCCTCTATATAAGGAATTCTCATCTGCTTGTAAGATATAGAATGTAATATATAGAAGTTTGCCAGAAATAAACTCGTGTGTTTTTCTCTCACCATGAACTTCTAAACTCCTTTCTCTCTCTGCAAATGAAGTCCTAAAGAAAAGAAAAGGAATAAGGGTTTTAAATTTGTTCATTTTGAAACTTAAGCAAGTATGCTCTGCACTTGCCTTTAGCAAGGATCCTGTGCATCAGAAAGCTTTCGCAGTTTTCTTATCTGGTTTGGTACCCTGTTTTGACTAACGAAAGTCTGTTTTGGGTTGTATAACCCGACAAGAAAATGAAAGTTTTTTCTTATCTGGTTTGGTACCCTGTTTTGACTAACGAAAGTCTGTTTTGGGTTGTATAACCCGAGAAGAAAATGAAAGTTTTCCTGATTCCCTATTTTGGTATCAGAGCAGACGGAACAGTCCGAATGACTTTTAAACCACCTCCTAGTGCTCCACAAGAGCCTCCTCGGCTCTCCTTTACCTATTCCTCCATGCTCACAGCTGTTCAGACGGCTCAAGAAAATTTGCCCATTGTAGGGTTCAATTATGAAGGATACCCTGTTTATCCCGCCAAGCCAAATGGACATTTCCTATGGGATGTTCCCGGCTCAAGCATGTGTGACCCAACTTGTCCCTGCTGGGATGATTGGGAAGAGGAAGATGATTATGTTCCCAAGAGAAAAAGGAAACCTAAAAAACCCTCTTCTGCCTCATGTCACCACAGTACTCCCAAACCACCACAAGATCCTCCACCTGCACCAGCTCCTTTACCCCTCTACAAAAAGGAACTCAAATGGATTGCAAAGCGTTGCACCTCCAAAATTCCTTCACCAGTTTCCGATCCATCTCCACCTCTGAGTTGTATGCTGTTTTCATTTACTTCTTCCGATTATACTTCCTCTTTTCCTCCTTTAGAAACCCACATAGATTCCCAACGTAATATTGTGTCCAAACCTTTTATCCCTTCACCCATAACCTCAACTGGTCATCTTGAACCACCCAAACCTTTTGAATCAGCCCTCAATTGGCAATCTCAAAATGCCAGAGCCCAGAATGATACATTGGTGAATATCAATTCCAAAGTTGAGAATATCAGTTTACGAACTGAACAACTTGAGACAAAAGTTGACTCCATTACTGCACAACTGCAGTAGATCCATCATAATCTCCAATCCAGAATTGCTCAACTTAATTCTGAGTTACGAACCATGCTTGCCCCCCGGTATAATGGCCCAGAATTTGACCAAAAGGAATGAGAGATTAGACGTTTAAAAGCTGAGCTTGATCGGATTGAATCCGAGAAGCAACGACCTACTCTTTTTACCACCACACCTCTTATCCCTTCTATAAGTCCCACTTATCAACCCTTTGCCTCTATGCTCTCTCCTATCAGACAGTATGAGCCTTCTAAGCTATTTGGTATGACTCAAACCCTTTTTCGAGATAACCCATTGCCACCCGCACAAAAGCCAAAACCAAAGCCTAAACCTCAGCCATGACCTGTCACAATTCATCCATCCTTCACTACTCTTCCTGATCAGCACTCATCAGGTTATACTCCTACCCCTCCACCACCTTAATCCCAACCTCCTATTCAATCCAAGGATAAAGAACCCATGCACCAATTCAGTGCCCACACAATCAACCGCACATCTTCTACCGATGCCCAAACTTCTGATTCAAATCTAGTTGTTTCAGATAGTCATTCAAAAACTGAAACAGAATCTTCAGAATCTTCACTGTCCACCAGCAACTCTAAAAAATCATATGCTGACATCACCAGAATCTTGATGGCTCAACCTGACCAACATACCCAAGGCCAAACCTCTCGGATTGAACCATCTGTTGATATTCCCTCTGACGTTGAAGAAGAGATCCTTGAATCTTCTGCAACTAATCAACCTCCTCCGACTTCGGCCCAATCTCATTCCTACAGTCAAAAATCATCAAATGGTCCATGATTCACCTTTGATGATATCCCATCATCTAAATGGCGTGACCGACTTAATGAAATCTCTGACTGGATTGACTTGTAAATGCTACGACCAAAAGCCACAACTGAATCAGTTCTTAGAGAATTTGCTACTCGTTTTATGGGTGCTCTAAGAGATTGGTTTGATTCATTAGGCCACTACAGACAACTTCAGTTTGTTCAATTACCAGAAGTCTCCAGTGCCCTTGCAGTTCTCCATGATCAATTTCTAGGAGACCCAGCTGCAGTCTTTGAAGCTGCACGACGAGACTATCTTAGCATGAAATGCTGTTCACTCAATGCTAAGGATCTTGATTTCCATTACAAGTGCATGTCCCTGCTCTTCTATAAGCTTAATGGATTTAATGAGCCAACCTTAAAGCATGTCTTTTTGGCCTCCCTTCCAGAAGAACTCCAACCAGACATCCAGCGGCAGCTCACCACCTCCAATCTTGTCATTGACAACATCTCTCTTAGCAAAATCTTTCAACTTGCCAAAACTTGCCTTGATAAGCTTTATGAGCAGAAACAGTTTTTTAAAGAACTGTTGAAAGACAAAGAACCATTCAAAAGTACTTGCAAGAAACCTTATCTACAGATCAAATGTAAACAAAAGAAAAATTGTGATTGCAGTACTAAAATGAAAAGGCATTTTCGGAAATTCAAATCTCCGGAATTTTCATCTCGATATCGCCGACCTAAAAAGTCTTATAGATTCTTCAGAAAGAAGTCTTCTTCTTCCAGAGACTTGAAACGATGAAAGTCTAGCCGATGTTTTATTTGCAAGAAAAAAGGACATTATGCCAAAGATTGCCCCAACAAAAGGGAAAAATATATCCGGTTAGTCGAGCATCTTCAAGCCACAACAAATTATTCCCCAGAAAAAGATGAATTGGAATTCTATTTCTCTGAACAAGATGAACCCAATGATGAAACCGTGTTCGCACTACAATAGTCTTCTGATGATTCCGACAGTGATCAGTCCCAAGTCATTTTCCATCAATAGCTATTATCCCTTGACACTATAGTTCCTATACCTTCCATTAAACTCCACATCTTACCTTCCAAATTTCAAAGGCCCATTCCAGCAATTGGTCTTATCGACACTGGAGCCCAGCGCAGTATGTTAAACCCCCATATCCTTCCACCAGATTACTGGATACAATCTGAGGAACATTTCAAAGCTGTTAATGGCAAACTATTCACCACCTCTTTGATTACCAAAAGATATTTTGTTAGGTTTTGACATCCTTCATCAAATCAAACACCTTCAAATCCTTCCCCGTGGAATACGAGTCTAGTCCATGTTCAAACCTTTTACTGACATCTTGAAACTTTATAATCTGTCTGACACCCCTCCGTCTTACCAGTTTCAACCAAACTTTTGAGTTTCTATCCAGAATCCCACTCTGAGTTCACTCATCCAAACCCATTGTGGAAAAATAAGTCTTTCTTCATTAAGTTACCTTTCAAGCTCAATGAAGACATTAACCCAACCAAAGCTGTCCATTCGGATGAGGAAGTGGTGGCCAATGAGATGGTACTCGAACTTTTTGATGCCATACTTTACCGCTAAGATCTCTTTGAACACGCTATGGTAGTGCTGCTATGTTCTCAACTGCTAGCCCAAGGTCACATTGAACCCACAACTTCTCAATGGGCTTGCTAAGCCTTTTATGTTGAAAAGCATTATGAAATTGTTCGAGGGAAGAAACGCTTAGTCATTGACTATCAGCCATTAAACATGTTTTTACAGGATGACAAGTTTCCTTTACCCTGTAGACAGAGCATGTTTACTTTTCTCAAAAATGCCCAAATCTTTTCAAAATTTGATTTAAAATCAGGTTTTTGGCAATTAGGCATTGAACCCTCCGAGCGATATAAAACTGCCTTTTGCATTCCCAATGCTCATTTCCAATGGACAGTTCTACCTTTCGGCCTCAAAACTGCCCCATCCATTTTTCAAAAATCAATGGTCCAAATCTTCCCATCCTCCATCATGCATTGATTTATATTGATGATATCTTGCTTTTTTCAGGATCACATGATGAACATCGTTGCCTATTAACTGGTTGGGGCCGTCTAGTAGAGATGAGAGTACGAATACTGCGGGTAAAGGAACCGGGGCGTTTGTACAAGTGATAAGGGTTGATGAGAGGGTAGGATGACTCACTGATTTGGGCAGATTCAGGGATGTAGGAATATTCGACAAGGTTTTCAATTTTATTGGCGGTATGAGAAGTGCAAGATCTAGGTAAAGAAAGTATAGAAGAAAGAGTAACAGGAGTTGAGGAAGTAGAAGCCATGAGGGATCAGTTCTCTCTGTGCCTGAAGGCTAAAGAGCAAAGAAGGAATAAAGACTTAGATTATACCACTTTGGAAAAATGAAACGAACTTGGGCTCTGATACCATAAAAGTACATGACTTGTTATCCGACAGTGCAGACCAGACTAGTGCCTATTCAGGATCACCTCTAGAATTTACATCGTTGATTTGCCGTCGATATACTCAAATAGAGAACCAGAAAAACTTTTAAAACACTTTTATCTTAGGTTATACAACCCAAAATAGACTTTCCGTTAGTCTAGAATAGGGTACCAAACCAGATAAGAAATCATCAAAAGTTTTCTGATGCACAGGATCCTTACTAGAGGCAAGTGCAGAGCATACTTCCTTACGTTTCAAAATGAACAAATTTAAAATCCTTATTTCTTTTCTTTTCCTTAGACCTTCATTTGCAGAGAGAGAGAGGAGAGTTTAGAAATTCATGGTTTAGAAACACACGAGAGTTTATTGCTTTCAAACTTCTATATCTTACAAGAGAGGAGAGAACTCCTTATATAGGAGAAATCTCAGGAAGATAGGACAGGACCCCTATCTTTTCAAAAGCAAAAGTAAAAGACACGTATCCTTGAGAACATGACCTCTTAAGTGATCTTATCCTATAGCACACAGATCAAAAAACTTAAAGTTGAATTAGCAAGAATTGATGCTGAAAAGACTCATCCCACACTCTTCACCTAAACACAGTCCACAGCTGTGCCTCCACCTGTGTTTGAAACCTATTCACCCTTTTATACACCTCCCAAACCTCAACAGCCTGTTTACAACCAGTTCTTTAGATTTTCACATCTTCAACCCACTCCTCAACCAAAGCCCTCTTCACCTAAGAAATCAAAGTCCAAAGTAAAAATTTCTGAACCAAAGTCAAAGCCAACTTCATCCTTATATGTTCCTCTGGTACCTCTGGAAGATTCACCAAAAACCACTCCTGAACCCCCTAAAAAGGATAAAGGACCAGTGGATCAGTATCATTATCATATTGTCCAAGACTCATCTTCTGAATCCTCTGAACTAGAAATAATATATGAGTCCAATCCGTCAGAGTCAAACCCATCTTCCTCTTCCTCATCCAAAAACTCAACCAGTACCTCCACTGACTCTGAATCATAATATGCTAACATTATGAGCATATTGATGGCAACCAAAACTGAAGATCCCATTGCTTCAACTTCTACACCTATTGTTGAAGACAATTCTTCTGATGATGAGCATAAAGCATCTCACACAGAACTAGTGCCACCAATGCCACCACTAGCTCATTATCACTCAACAAAACCATCGTCATCATCCTGGTTCACATTTGATGACATCAAATGGCCTGCTAGACATCAAGAATTTGCTGCATGGATTGATCTCTAAGGAACAAAGCCAAATGCTCAATCTCAAGCTGTCCTTCATGAATTCATGGCCCAATCTACGGGTTCTTTGCGAGATTAGTTACAAAGCTTGGGAGAATATAGACAACTCCAATTCATGCAATCACCAGTTGGTATAGCACTCAATATCATCCATGAACAATTAATTGGAGAAAAAACAACATCTACCAATGCAAACAGAAATTAAGTGCTGTTCTCTCAAACGACATCTTTTATAATCTCATTACAAAAGAATGAGTATTCTATTTTACAAGCTAAATGGGTTCAATGAACCTTCTCTCAAACATGTCTTCATAGCCTCCCTTCCTTCTTAGTTACAACCTGATCTTCAAAGAAAACTCACAGCCACTAATCTCAGCATTACTGATACCTCTTTGGGAAAGATTTTCCAAATGGCAATGTTATGCCTGGATACAATATGTGAGTAGAAGGAATTCTTCAAAGATCTCATGAAAGATAAAAAATCCTTCTCCGAGGCTTGTAAAAAACCTCATCTCAAGATTGAGTGCAAAGACGAAAAGAAGTGTGTTTGCCCGACCAAAAAGAAAAAACATTTTCAGAAACAATTCCACAAAAAATCATCTTCCAAAAAACCATTCTGGTACTTCAAGAAAAAAGATGTTTCCCAGTACAGAAAGAAAAAATATAACCGTTGTTTCATTTGTAAGAAACGCGATCACTTTACTCGAAATTGTCCTCACAAGTCTACCAAAGCTGTTCGTCTCATACAGCATCTTCAACATTCTTCCCTCTTATATGAGAACGAAGATGTTGAATCAAACATTTTTGAACAATCAGAACAAGATGACCAAACTGCTTTCATTATCACTGAATCTTCAGATTCTGAGGATATTTCAGTCATCTGTACAGTTCAAAATGTCAACCATATTTCCACCATTCCCAGACCTTCACTCAAAATGTCAATCCTTCATTCTAAATTTCATAAACCTGTTCCTGTCATCGAGTTTATTGACACTGGTGCAGATACCAGTATAATTGATCCTTCTGTTCTTCCCTCAGACTATTGGGAACCTCATTCAAAGCTTTTTAGAGCAATTAATGGCGAAACGTTTGAGACCACTTTGATTACCAAAAAACCCATCGGTATTCAATTCTTTGCGAATTGTATAATTTGGAAAAAGATTGTAGCTTCCAAACTCCCAGATAAAGATTTACTCATAGGTTTTGACATTCTTCATTTGGTTAAAAATATGTTTCTCACCAGTTCTGGAGTTCGCTACAAACAAATGTTCTTGCCTTATACAGATACATTACGTCTATGTGCACTTTCAGAAACACCATCTCCATACAGTCATATCTCCCATAAGTTCTTAGAGTTTTGTCCAGAAAATCATTCACAGTTTCACCATCTTTCACCACTTTGGAAGAATGAACAATTTTTCATTCATCTTCCTTTCAAACTCAATGAAGACATAAATCCCACAAAAGCTTCTCACTCGCGTATGTCTCCTTCAGATCTCTTGCTTGCTAAGCAAGAATGATCTCAATTACTCCAACAAGGTCTAATTGAACCTACTAATTCAGATTGGACTTGTCAAGCCTTTTATGTTGGAAAACGATCTGAATTAGTTCGTGGAAAAAAGAGGTTAGTTATTGATTACCAGCCACTTAATTCTTTTCTCAAAGATGATAAGTTTCCCCTTCCAAAAATCTAGACCCTATTTGTTCATCTTCAAGGGGCTCGTATCTTCTCTAAGTTTGATTTAAAAGCTGGTTTTTGGCCACTTGGTATTTCACTAGTTGACTGTCATAAAACTGCCCTTTGCATTCCAGATGCCCATTATCAATGGACTGTTATGCCCTTTGGTCTTAAAGTTGCTCCTTCATTATTTCAAAAGGCCATGACAAAAATATTTAGTTCTATCCTCCATCATGCTCTGGTCTACATTGATGATATTTTGTTCTTTCATATTGTGCAGGCACATGGAATCATGCTTTCCGAAAAGAAAAGCACTATAGGAGATGGCCACTATCAACCTGGTCCACACATTGCAACTAAACTATTAAAGTTCCCAGACACAAATCTCACCAAAAAGTAGATCCAACAATTCCTCCGGATTGTTAATTATGTCCGTGATTTTATCCCAAAAGTTGCAATCCACACAAGCCAGCTGTCACGCATGCTAAAAAAACAGTACCCTCCATGGGGCCCAGCACAGACAGAAGCTGTGAAACAGCTAAAGGTGATAACTCAATCACCTCCTCCACTCAGAATTCCCACAACTGGACAACGCATCCTACAGACTGATGCTAGTGATGATTACTGGAGTGCCATTCTTCTCGAAGAAATCAATGGCGTGCGTCATTTCTGTGTACATGCAAGTGGACAATTCAAAGACTCTGAAAAGAACTACCATGTGATCTACAAAGAGATTTTGGCAGTCAAGTATGGAATTAAAAAATTCAAATTTCATCTAATAAGCCACAAATTTCTTATCAACATGGATAACTCTTTTTTTCCCCGAATCTTTAACTTCAATAACAAGTTGCTCCCTGACAAGCAACTGCTCAGTCTCAAAAACTAGTTTGCTAAATACGATTTCACTGTTCAACACATAAAAGGCAACCAGAACCTCATTTCAGACTTCCTCACACGTCCAGCTATAAATAAACCCTCACTTATTTCCTCAATCCAAACCATTCCAATTATAGCCATGAATCGCCAACTTCCTTTCAAAGTTCTCAACCAGAGAAACTTTCCCATGAACATCTCTTTCCAATCGGCTTCCCAGCTTCAAGATTTTGCAAAGAAGTTCCTTTACATGTATTTCTTTAATGTTCAAACAAAAAAACCTGACCGTTTTCCTAACCTTTCCATGGAGCACCTGTTTCTCACAGGCCTCAGTCTCTCCTCTTTGTCCATCTGTGAGGATGAGCTTTGGTACATGTGGTGTCTCACCACCTTGTATGCTACAAAGCTAGTTTTCCCCGTCAAACCAGTCCTGACTCACCTTACCAATCCTGAATTCTCACCAGACCTTCTATGGACTCTCCTCGAATGGTATTCCTCACTCACATGGTGGTGTAAACAACTCCAGAATCTGTGTACTTTTCACGGATTAGACAAAATGCCAGAATAGGAAGCCAGCATGTGGACTACAATCTTCATCGTTCACAAGCCCTACTTCCAGCACCCAGAGACAAGAGACTACTGGACACAAGACATGGCATATGAATGGAGAACATATCCTCATCCTTATACCCTCAGCCATGATACATCGGTCACCTCTGTTCTCAAAGCCTATCTCATGGAACTTAACAATGTTCCTCCATCTGCCACAAACATTCACCACACCTCTATTGGACCGTCATACACCCTTGAAATAATTCCAAAAACACAAGGTTGTACTCCGGGTTCAAGTTCAAGTCCTCAAGGAATCCTTGTCATGGAATAACGTCCTGATTACACCAACGTCTTATTCCAAGACGCTCAGGACCCATGGGAAGATTTTCAGTCCCTTCTCCATATTGAAAATCCCCATTATACTGTCACCAACCCAGACTCTCTTGCTGCATCTACATCACAGAACATGTCTGAAGCTGATGAAGAAAAATATCAACAAGCTAAGGGTATCTAGACCAGAGATAGATATGTCTGTACAAGTGCCAATATGAGAAAGAGATAGGAGACGTGTCACCATTGCGCTATCCATCTACTCCATGATAGCCAACCGAAATTGACTCTTAGCCTTTGCTTTTACTTTTCTAAAGTTTGCTTTAATTAGACAAGGGTCATGTCTTGTCTAAAGCATGTTTTCTACTTTTGCTTTTCTAGTTTGGCGTGTATTTTAATAATTATGTCTTGCTTTTACTTTTGAAAATGATAAGGGTCCCACTTATCTCTCCTTCCTGGAGCTCTATATAATGAGCTCTCTTCCCTTTTGTAAAGGCTGAAGTTAATTAGAAATAAATTCAAGTTTCCTTACATCATGTTTCTCTAAATCTTTTCTCTCTTTTAGGAATCAAAGACATGATACGCTCGCTTCTAATTCTCCATACTGAGTATGCTCTGCACTTGCCTTAAGCCTAAGGATCATGTGCATTAGAAAGGTCCTGTTTTATCCTCCAAAACCGATTTTTATAAAATGAAAGTGTTTTCTCACAACGTTCACCCTCTTTGATGGCCATGAGTGCCGTGTTTTCGGGTGGTATCGTGAAAAACTATTTTCAAATATGATTTTTGGAATTGGTATTTGATGGATAAAGAGATCAAATATTTCCCTTGGCCATGTGTTCCAGGATGTTCTCATCCAGAAAGAAACTTCAAGAAAGACAAGGACCCTGACCGTGACCCTGATGAGACTGAATCCTCATCTGAAGACGGGACCATCTCTCTCTAAAGTATTTGTCATTTTGTAATAAAGATAAATGAGTGTCTTAGCTTTTACTTTTACTTTTGTTTTAATGAGTATTTTGCTTTTAGCTTTTACTTTAGCTTTTGCTTTTGCTTTAGCTTTTGTAAGTCATATTGTAATAAGTGTGTGCTTTATCTTTTGCATTTTACTTTTGTAAAAGCTATAACAGCTGGATTTGTCTTGTTCAAGCTTTGTATATGTCACTCCTTATGTCTATATAAGGAGATCGTTTGAATAAAGAAGTTAGAGGAGGTTTTCAAGAACATTTTAAGTTTCAATTTTCCTTTTTATGGATAACTAAAAACTTCATTTCTATTCTTTAATCCTAAGATTCTTTAGGTTTAGAACTCTTACCCTTGTTCAGTGTCTATCTTCTGCAAGTATGCTCTGCACTTGCCAGTCAGGCTCTTTCTTTATTCTGAGACAATAGACGGAACCCTGCCTTTAGACTAAGTGACCAAGGAGAGTCTGTGTCTTTTAGGGTTGTCTAGGTTCTTAGTTCATCTTAAGATACGAATACGGAATGTCTGGTATCTCGTAACCATGTCATTCTCATTTTGTAGGTATATCGGCTGGAAACCCAAGCATGTAGACTAATGGTCCAAAGGATAACTCTGTTATCATTGCTCTGGTATAACTACGCCACGTTCTTAGAATCCCCAGTTGGTATCAGGGTTGTTCCAATGTGTCCATGTGTATTTTTAGGATCTTGGGTTTCTATTAGCCTATTTAAACTCAACAACCTTACTATATAAAATAATTCAGAGATAAATTTTATTTGATTTTGAAAGATCATTCTTTCTTTGGTTCTTTTGAGAACTGGTGGTGAACCTATAAAGAATTTGCATTTGTATGACATTCTAAACTAGACTTATAACTTACCTTCTCATCTACATCTTGAGTGTGGCGTCAATATCATTCTCTATACCTCTAGTTCATGTTTTCTTATACATTTTGAGGTTTTTGTTTGTCTTAAATCTATTTAAAACTTTCTTGGGCAGCTAAAACTTCAAACTAAGTGTGGGTTTGAAAGTTTCATTGTGGGGTTCACATCATTGGAGGTAGTGCTTTTGGATCTGACGGACACATTGTGGACTCATTGTTAGCAAATGTTCAAGTTGATTCCTAAGTCCAAAACCTAAGTGTTCAGATAGATGTTCCTCAATAATAAGTTTAAAAATGAGTGCATTGTACCCAACATAGACAATCCCAACTTACTGAAATTATCTCCTATTGAGTTTGAGGGCATTTAAATCAAATTAAGAATTTATTTCACTAATCTTGCTATCCTTATCCATGTTCATGCCATAGTAAGCTAGATATTTTTCTAACGATCATCTCTATAAAAATGTGCAAAGGAAATATTAATTGCACTCTTTGTCAGAGATTAACATCTTTGACATCATTAAAATAATCTATAACAAGAGTTTGTTGGCTAGAATTAAACACATTGAGTTTTACAGTCATATTTCTAAAGGAAAATTTCATGACACCATTACAACAAATAATAAGTGCACTAGCTATGGCTAAGAAAGTTTGACCTAAAATAATAGGAACTTGAGAATATGGTTTCTCTACAAATTTGTTGTGAAGAACTATAAAGATGACAGGAAAGTAGAATTTTCCTACCCTGACAAAAAAGTCTCTATGATCCCTCAAAGAATTTTGACAAATCTATCTGCTAACCACCTTGATTACCAAAAAACCCATTGGTATTCAATTCTTTCCGAATTGCATAATTTGGAAAAAGATTGTAGCTTCCAACAGTCTGAGGGAAGAACAGAAGGATCAATCATACTGGTGTCTGCACCAGTGTCAATGAACCCAATAACAGGAATAGGTTTATGGAATTTTGTAGGAAGGATGGACATCTTGAGAGAAGGTCGAGGGATAGTGGAAACATGGTTGACAGTTTGGACTGTAATGCCCTCCATGGGGCCCTGTTCAGACAGAAGCTGTCAAGCAACTAAAGATGATAGCACAATCACCTCCTCCACTCCGCATTCCCACAAGTGGACAACGCATCCTCCAGACTGATGCCAGCGATGATTATTGGAGTGCCATCCTTCTCGAAGACATTGATGGCGTGCGTCATTTTTGCGCACATGCGAGCGGACAGTTCAAAGACTCTGAAAAGAATTACCATGTGATCTACAAAGAGATTCTGGCAGTTAAGTATGGTATTAAAAAATTTGAATTCCATCTTATCAGCCACAAATTCCTTATCAACATGGACAATTCATCTTTTCCCCGAATCTTTGACTTCAAAAACAAATTGCTCCCTGACAAGCAATTACTCAACCTCAAAACCTGGTTTGCCAAATATGACTTCACTGTTCAACATATAAAAGGTGACCAAAACCTCATCCCAGACTTTCTCACCCGTCCAACTATAAATAAACCCGCACTCATCTCCTCGATTCAAACCATTCCAGTAATAGCCATGAATCGCCAACTCCCTTTCAAAGCTCTCAACCAAAGACATTTCCCCATGAACATTTCTTTCTCCTCGGCTTACCAATTACAAGATTTTGCAAAGAAGTTCCTTTATCGCTTTTTCTTTAATGTCCAGACCAAGAAGCCTGACAGATTTCCTAATCTTTGCATGGAGCACCTATTTCTCACAGGCCTCACTCTGTCCTCTCTCACCATCTCTGAAGATGAGCTTTGGTATATGTGGTGTCTTACCACCTTGTATGCCACAAAGCTGGTTTTTCCCATCAAACCAGTCTTATCTCACCTTACCACTCCAGAGTTCGCCCCAGACCTTCTATGGACCCTCTTTGAATGGTATTCTCCCCTCACTTGGTGGCGCCTTTTCAATCCAGAATGCTTTTTATCGAACATTGGTATTTATCTGTAAATAAGCAATAAACATTTCTAGAATTAAATAGGGGATATCAAAAATATGAGAATTTATGAGAATTTACTAAAACATTTCTAGAATGTCATTATAGTGAGCGCTTATGTTGCAGCAAGTCTTTGTTGGTAAAGAACTTCAAAGACATAACAATTGAACTGATTTCACTCTAATTAGATTCATTAGATAATCGCTTCTCAATTAGAGTTGGTTGACTTCTTTTCTATGTATAGGAACTTCTACATGATTGTTAATTTTTTTTTGAAACCTAAGGGTGATTACGAGTTCAGATTCCTCATTAGGCATATAAGAAATAGAGAGTCAACCACAATTTATGAAGAAAAAGAACCATAGATCGTATTAGCATATTAACATAAAAAACATTTATAGCAACGCAGCTTTGAAGATATATCATCCCACAATGCATTCAACTAAATATTAGCGAAACTTACATTGCTTTCAAGAATGTTTAAATCTCATATAATATCTTGAAGTACTTCATGACAAAGTATTCACATTCAAAGGAGCTAGGTTATAGTGGACACTACACAATTAAAAATTAAATTTAAGTAAACTAATCAATATATATTTCTTTTTATAAGAAACAAATAATGGACAAAATTCAATCAAGTACTAGACTAGGTAACCACCTAAAATCAATCAAAGCTATATATAACAGTATCAATCCTTATTTAGCCCAAAAGATATGACCTAATTGATGAAATTAACTAAGAATGTAATAAGTTAGTTTCCTTTATATTGTTTTAGAGACCCATGTATGGTCCTCTTTCTTAAGTCTTCCAATGGATTGCTATTGAACAATAAGCAATCTATAACAAATACCAGCAAATGAGCAAACTATTGTGAAAAAAATTAATGTACTAAAGAATTGATACTTACTCATTCACTATCTGCTTCAACTCAACATTGATTTATTATTGAGTGAATTAAGATAGTAGCCTGTGCGTCTCAATATATCAATTGCCACAAGCCCAGTGTGTTGCTCAATAACAAAATAAAAATGAATTAAAAGTCAAACTTAAAATCATTTGTATAAACAAAGAATATGAAAAAAAAAACATTAGTCCTAGGAAAACCCAACTATATATTGTCAAAAAGTTCTAAAATGTAAGAACACATCTTTGGGTAATTATAGAACGTGATGTGGACCCCACAGTAAAACTTCGAGACCCACACTTAATTTAAAGTTTCAATTACTTAAAAAAGTTGTGGACAAGTTTAATGTACCAAAAACCTTGACCGAATGTTTAAGAAAACATTAACTAGAGGTATAAAGAATGATATTGATGCAACACTTAAGATGTAGATGAGAATGTGAGTGATAAGTCAAGTTTGGATTGTAGAAGAATGTAAATTCTTGATAAGTTTACTAGTTCTCAAAAGAACCAAAGAAAGAATGATCTTTTAAATTCAAATAACATTAATCTCCAAAATTCCTTTACATGGCAACGTTGCTAAGTTTAAATACGCTAATAGAAACCTAGTATCGGTTCGATCAAGATTTGTTTCTCTAGAGTACCAAAAGCAAGCATGATATCATTATGAACATAAAGTCCCAAAGTATGGAACCCTAGAAACAACCTGGCCCAACTTAAATGGGATATAATAGCTTCCTTATGGTCTAACATTCTTGCCAATACATTATCCACATTCTGTTCCGAATTGTAATCTCTAGTAAAAAAGATAGCTCCGTGAGCAAACGCTCCCGTTATGATGAATCCCGCGATGTATTGGCGATGAGTATATAACGCAGCATAGTAAAATCTTGTGCTATTAATGCATAAGCAGGTAAAAAGTACATGTGTTTAGCTACCAAGGAAGTAATAACCCCTAAAGAGGATCCTAAAAATATACTTGGAATCATTAGAACAAACCTCCAAGCATAGGTTTGTGAAAAGATGCTTCAAAAGTCTTCATCAACCCACCATTATTAATGCTAGTCACTGACAAACTTAATGCTAGCCTACCATAATTATTGCTACCTGACCATCACTAATGATAGAATTACCTAACACATTGACAAACTTAAAATACAACAAATAAATGAAGTTGAATAAACAAAAGGATGGTTGAAATTCCCAAGCCTGAACAAGCTGTAATAAATTAGTCATAATGTCTTCTAGATGACTCAAAATCTTGCTCTGTAAATTGCATTGGAAAGTTAACTTAATTATATTTCCAATGATATATAGTTTGCAATTAATTCCAATACAATCAATACAAGTTTTGTTCCGAATTTGCCCTTTCTGCATTTGGCTATCCAATAGCATGAATAATGCCCACAATCCAAGCCTAATTTATCATGTTTTGCATCTTGAATTGTACTTTTAGTTCACATTTTCTCAATTAATCCATTTAAAGTAGCTTGCATCATTTCGGATTTAGCTCTTGTAATTGGGCCTCCATGAATATGCAAATGATTAGTTGAAGTTTTTATGGTATTTCCTTAAAGGAGTTCTCATGATTCCCCAAATTGCCCCAAATTGTGTATTTGGCTGTCCAATAGCTTGAATAATGCCTACGATGCCTAATCTTTTTCAAGCCTAATTCATTATGTTTTGCATCTTGAATTACATTTTCAGTCCACGTTTTCTCATTTAATCCATTTAAAGCAGCTTGCATCTTTTCGCCTCTAGCTCTTATAATTGAGCCTCTATGAATGTGCAAAAGATCAGTTGAAGCAAGAGCCAAAAAGATGCAAGCTGCTTTAAATGGATTAATTGAGAAAATATGGATTGAAAATGCAATTCAAGATGCAAGACATCATGAATTGGGCTTGAAGAGAAGACAACGCATTGTGGGCATTATTCAAGTTATTGGGCAGCCAAATACACAAGTTGTATCAAATGCAGAAAGGTCAAATTCGGAATAAAAATTGTATTGATTGAGCCAAAATTAATGTGCAAGCTATATACCGTTGGAAAGATAATTAAGTTAGCTTTCCAATAAATTTTACAGAGCTGGATTTGGAGTTCTCTAGAAGGAGTTATGATCAATTCTTTACAGCTTGTTCAGACTTGGGATTTTCAACGACTCCTTTGTTTTTCAACTTATTTGTTTGTTTTGTTTCAAGCTTGTCAATGTGTAAGGTAAGTCTACCATCAATGATGGTGGGCTAACATTAAGTTTGTCAATGATAGCATTAATTATAGTAGGCTAGCATTAAGTTTGTCAAAGATAGCATTAATTATGGTGGGTTGGTGAAGACTTTTGAAACATCCTTTGGGTTGTTCCAATGTTTCCATTTTTATTTTTAGGATCTTGGGTTTCTTTTAGCCTATTTAAATTCAGCAACCTTGCTATGTAAGGATATTAGAGATTAATGTTATTTGAATTTGAAACATTATTCTTCCTTTGGTTCTTTTGAGAACTAGTGAACTTATCAAGAATTTGCATTCTTGTGGTGTTCCAAATTTAGACTTATCACTCACCTTCTCATCTTTTTCTTGAGTGTGGCGTCAATACCATTCTCTATACCTTTGGTTCATGTTTTCTTAAGCATTGGGTCAATATTTTGTTTGTCTTAAATCTGTTTAGAACTTTCTTGGGAAGTTGAAACTACAAATTAAGTGTGGGATTGAAAGTTTCATTGTGGGATTCGCATCAAAAAGCAGCACTCACATTATACTCACAGGAAGATCCAATTTGTAGACATTGTTATTAATTGATGCAACCACTTGAAAAAGGACCATCTCCCCTTGGAATCAACTTGCAACGCCTTTGTGTTAGGAACCTCTCTTTTATCATATGCACTCAAACCCAATCACCAGGCTGAAAAACCACTTGCTTATTGATGAGATTAAGGATAAAACTATCACAAGCACTTAGGATGAGGCATATTCAGATCCTATTCAAGTTCCCGTCGAACCCATTACAAGAGCTCGAGCAAACAAATTCAAAGAAGCACTTAATAGATTGATTCAAGCAACTTGGGCTCAATCAAATTCATGGAGGCCCGTTGAAGGAATCGCACATGATAAATGCATGATTCGGGCTTTTGAAGTTTCCAAATAATCACTTCCATGAAATAGGGAGTTGGTTTGCACATTATGGCAGGAAAATATATTATTTTCCTTTTTCGGATACTTTCCCATTTCTTGAGGAGGCTACGAGGGAAACAAATAAGTTATTTCTATTTTAATCGCCTAGTTTCCATTTAATTGATGTAAGGCATTTAAGCCAATTAGGATCCTGATTTGATTTAGATTCTTTCTTATTTACTTAGATTAGGATTCTGATTTGGTTTAAATTCTTTCCTATTTACTTAGATTAGGATTCTGATTTGATTTAGATTCTTTCCTATTAGTGAAGATTCAGATTTAGATTTGATTTTTGGGATAGGATTTATTTCCAAAAATTCTTGTAACCAACCCTATATTGTTACTTTCCCTTTCGGATACAAGATAAATCAACTATTTCTTTTTTAATTGCCTATTTTCCATTTTAATTGATGTAGGGCATTAAAGATAGTTAAGAGACTTTCCTTATTTACTTTAGATTAGGCGTTTTCTTTAGGTAATTAATTCTGATTTGATTTTTATCTTGAAGTTATTTACGAAAATTTTAAGGGAATTATGGGATGGAAAATCTTGTAACCAACCATATATATTGTACTTAGGGTGTTCAGAATCCAATACGATCCGCTCAATCCGTTTGATCTGTAAAAATTCGATCCATAATAATCTAATATGTGGATTGGCTGATTAGATTTGATTGAAATTTTAAAAATCTGTAGTTGATGGATTGTATATGAATTTACTTCTATAAATCCTCAAAAATCTACGAATCCACAAAAAAAAAAAATATCATACTTACTAATAAATAAATAAGTTAAAATATAGTTACATTAACATCATAATTTATCTTATCTGATAATAATATAAATAAAAATAAATAAATAAAAAATAACTTCCTAAGCAGTTAATTTTCATGTACTATTCTGAACAAATGAGATTTTTTCTTTTTGGTTTATTATATTTTGAAACTTTGAATGTATTTTCTAGCTTTATTTAAACAATTAATTTATTTTAATTTTATTTAATTTTGAATTTGATTGGTAGTAAAATTATTTTTACATTAATTTTTTTTATTTTGTTAGTTTGTGGATAGGATATAATTAAAATTTTTTAGCCTGATTGGATATGGATTGGGTCAAATCTGTATCCGATCCACAGACTTATAGATTGGATTTGGATTGAATTTCACCAATCTGTGGATTGGATTGGATTAAAAATTTATAATCCGCAAAATCATGTATTGGATATGGATTGATGTCCAATCCGCAAAATTCGATCTGTGAACACCCCTAATTGTACTCGCATCCAATAACAAAGATAGATTAGTTTTGATGCAATTGGCTTGAGAGTTAATTCTCTTTGGTTCTTTAGCTAACTCTTTGAACTTATTGGATTTATGTGGCATTCAAACCTTTGACTTATCAATTAGCCCATCCACAGCTAATTGTGGATTTATGTGGCAGACCAAGGTTTGTGCCTCCAATGAGCATCGGGTCACGGTTCTATACAACTCAAGTTTTAGAATTCAATCTTAGAGACTAAATCGATTAGGGTCACGTCAATTCTTGGCAAGGTTTATATCACAACTTCCAAGACAAGTCTTGATAACCCTCAATCACATCTTGCATATATCATTCTCTCTCTGTTAGTCCTCCACCTCCACCAGCTCCTTTAGGTATCTACAAAAAAGAACTCAAATGGATTGCCAAGAATTGCAAACCTGAGATTCCATCCCCCATCTCACACTCCACGCCTATCGTTCACCTGATAGCTTGTATGATGTTTTCTTCCTCCTCTTCAGACTACTCTTCCTCCTTTCCTCCATTAGAAACTCACACAGATTCCTAACAAAATATGGTATCCAAACCTTTCATCCCTTCAGCCATTACCTCCACTGGCCACCAAGAACCTCCCAAACCTTTTGAATAAACTCCTTGTATTTTCTACAACTAAAGCCAGATTGCACACAAATATTCTTGACTAGTCTATTCGAATTTGCTACCATTAGGATAATTCTCAAAAACCATTTGTGAGTGCTTAGAAAAGAAAATCCATTCAAAGACCTTGGTTGATGAGAACCATCAAGGGACCATTAAAACTTCAAGTGATCCTTTGCACATTCATGGAGGCCCAATTACAAGAGCAAGAGCCAAAAAGATGCAAGCTGCTTTAAATGGATTAATTGAGAAAATATGGATTGAAAATGCAATTCAAGATGCAAGACATCATGAATTGGGCTTGAAGAGAAGACAAGGCATTGTGGGCATTATTCAAGTCATTGGGCAGTCAAATACACAAGTTGTATCAAATGCAGAAAGGTCAAATTCGGAATAAAAACTGTATTGATTGAGCCAGAATTAAAGTGCAAGCTATATACCGTTGGAAAGATAATTAAGTTAGCTTTCCAATAAATTTTACAGAACTGGATTTGGAGTTCTCTAGAAGGAGTTATGACCAATTCTTTACAGCTTGTTCAGACTTGGGATTTTCAACGAATCCTTTGTTTTTCAACTTTTTTGTTTGTTTTGTTTCAAGCTTGTCAATGTGTAAGGTAAGTCTACCATCAATGATGGTGGGCTAACATTAAATTTGTCAATGATAGCATTAATTATAGTAGGCTAGCATTAAGTTTGTCAAAGATAGCATTGATTATGGTGGGTTGGTGAAGACTTTTGAAACATCTTTTGACAAACCTACTTGGAGGGTTGTTCCAATGTTTCCATTTGTATTTTTAGGATCTTGGGTTTCTTTTAGCCTATTTAAATTCAGCAACCTTGGTATGTAAGGGGGGTAGAGATTAATGTAATTTGAATTTGAAAGATTATTCTTTCTTTGGTTCTTTTGAGAACTAGTGAACTTATCAAGAATTTACATTCTTGTGGTGTTCCAAATTTAGACTTATCACTCACCTTCTCATCTTTTTCTTGAGTGTGGCGTCAATACCCTTCTCTATACCTTTGGTTCATGTTTTCTTAAGCATTGGGTCAAGGTTTTGTTTGTCTTAAATCTGTTTTAGAACTTTCTTGGGAATTTGAAACTACAAATTAAGTGTGGGATTGAAAGTTTCATTGTGGGATTCGCATCATTTGGTATCAGAGCTAGTTTCTAATCAGGTTTGAATGTCTTATTTATTTTGATTATCAAAAAAAAAAAAGATTACAAAAAGATTCAAGTATTTCTACTTTCATCAAATTGAATTTGAGTTATTCATTTTCCTTGACATAGTTTACACACATATCAATTGTGTTGCTTTACTTGCTTGCTTTCCTTTCTTCAATTTCCTTTTCATTCTTTGTGTCCTCTTAATTTCTTTTCTTTGTTAGTGTGCTGGATTTGCATATTTGGTGTGCCACTTGGTTTTTTTTTTCTTTCTTGATTTTGTTTATTTAGTTCAATAAAGAACTGAAAGAGAGAATTAAGTGTGGTAAAAGGCAAAAGTTTGTGAGATCATTAGAGGGTAAAAGCCAATTTGTGTGTTAAACACGAGAGTTAAGTGACATCAAATTGAGTGAAACACGTGAGGGAGTGTTGTGAGGTCTTTTTGCTAACAATTTTTTTCAGATCACAAATATGTCAAAAGATCAAGAAGCTATAGACCAATCAATCATGCTCAAAGCCATGCAACAACAATTTGAGCACATGAACCTGATGTTTGGAGAGATCCGTGACAAATTGGAGAGGCAAGACACTGCCATAGCCAATCTACAAAGGGGGCAACAACCAATAGCTCCTAATGTAAGAGGTAATCAAGGGCGTGCTGTCATGGGAGAAGAAGATGGCGATGACATAGATGATTTTGATGACCGGGCCACCGTTGACATGCGTGGAAGAGATAATAGAAGGGCAAGACGTATAGATCATGATTTGGGGAGTATAAAATTGAAAATTCCTTCTTTTCAAGGTAAAAATGATCCGGAAGCTTATTTGGAGTGGGAAAAAAAGGTGGAGCTAGTATTTGATTGCCACAACTACTCTGAGGAGAAAAAGGTAAAACTAGCTGCTGTTGAATTTACTGATTATGCTGTTATTTGGTGGGATCAACTTGTTTTGAGTAGGAGACGAAATCGTGAAAGGCCTATAAACACTTGGGAGGAGATGAAGGCCATTATGAGGAGGAGATTTGTTCCTAGTCATTATTATAGGGAGCTGCACCAAAGGCTTCAAAGTCTTACACAAGGTTCTAGAAGTGTGGAAGATTACCACAAGGAGATGGAAATAATCATGATTCGAGCCAACATTGAAGAAGAACGAGAGGCCACTATGGCAAGATTTTTACATGGGTTAAATCAAGATATTGCTAATGTGGTTGACTTGCAGCACTATGTTGAGTTGGAAGACATGGTTCACATGGCCATGAAAGTGGAACGACAATTGAAAAAGAAAGGTTCCACTAGAACCAATTTGGGTTCATCTTCCTCATGGAAGTCAAAATGGAGCAAAGATGAAAAGGTTGATACAGACAATTGCAGTTTGTTCAATTACCAGAAGTCTCTAGTGCTCTTGCCATTCTTCATGATCAATTTTTAGGAGACCCAGCTGCAGCCTTTGAAGCTGCACGCCGAGACTATCTCAGCATGAAATGTTGCTCCCTTGATGCTAAGGATCTTGATTTCCATTACAAGCGCATGTCCCTGTTATTCTATAAGCTTAATGGATTCAACGAGCCTACCCTAAAGCATGTCTTCCTGGCTTCCCTTCCAGACGAACTCCAACCAGACATCCAGCGGCAGCTCACCGCCTCCAATCTTGTCATTGACAATATCTCTCTTGGCAAAATTTTCCAACTCGCCAAAACTTGTCTTGATAAGCTTTGTGAACAGAAACAATTCTTCAAGGATTTGTTGAAAGACAAAGAACCATTCAGAAGTGCTTGCAAAAAGCCTTATCTGCAAATCAAATGCAAACAAAGGAAGGATTGTGATTGCAGTCCCAAAAAGAAAAGGCATTTTCGAAAGTTCAAATCTCCAGAATTTTCATCCAGACCCCGCAGGTCCAAAAAATCTTACAGATTCTTCAGAAAGCGGTCTTCTTCTTCCAAAGACTCCAAACGAAGAAAATCCAGCAGATGTTTTATCTGCAGGAAAAAAGGTCATTTTGCCAAAGACTGCCCCAACAAAAGAGCCAAATCCATTCGTCTTGTAGAACATCTTCAGGCTACTACAGATTACTCTCCTCAACAGGATGAACTGGAATTCTACTTCTCTGAACAAGATGAACCTAATGATGAAACAGTGTTCGCACTACAACAATCTTCTGATGATTCCGACAGTGATCAGTCCCAAGTCATTTTCCATCAACAGCTCTTGTCCCTTGACACTACGGTTCCTATACCCTCCATCAAAGTCCAAATCCTGCCTTCAAAATTCCAAAGGCCCATTCCAGCAATTGGTCTTATCGATACTGGTGCACAGCGCAGTATGATAAACCCTCATATTCTCCCACCAGACTCTTGGACCCAATCCGAAGAATATTTCAAAGCTGTTAATGGCAACCTGTTCACCACTTCTTTGGTTACCAAAAAACCCATTGGTATCCAGATTTTCCCTAATTGTGTCATTTGGACCAAAGTCATTGGTTCAACTCTTCCTAATAAAGATATTTTGTTAGGATTTGACATTCTTCACCAGATCAAACACCTTCAAATCATTCCTCATGGAATTCGAGTCAAGACCATGTTCAAACCATTCACAGATATCTTGAAACTTTACAATCTGTCTGAAACCCCTCCATCATATCAGGATGTTTCTACCAAGCTTTTGAGCTTCTGTCCAGAGTCTCATTCTGAGTTCACCCATCCAAACCCTTTGTGGAAAAATCAGTCTTTCTTTGTTAAGTTACCCTTCAAACTTAATGAAGACATTAATCCCACCAAAGCTACTCACCCCGGAATGAGTCCATCTGACTTACTCCTAGCCCAACAGGAATGTTCTCAATTGTTAGCCCAAGGATTAATTGAGCCCACAACCTCTCAATGGGCTTGCCAAGCCTTTTATGTTGAAAAGCATTCTGAAATTGTTCGAGGAAAGAAACGCCTAGTCATTGACTACCAGCCCTTAAACATGTTTTTGCAAGATGACAAATTCCCCTTACCTCGCCGACAAAGCATGTTTACTTTTCTCAAAAATGCCCAGATCTTTTCAAAATTTGATTTAAAATCAGGTTTTTGGCAATTAGGCATTGAACCCTCTGAGCGATATAAGACAGCCTTTTGCATTCCCAATGCCCATTTCCAATGGACGGTCCTACCTTTTGGTCTCAAAACTGCCCCATCCATTTTTCAAAAATCCATGATCAAAATCTTTCAGCCTCTCCTGTCTAATGCATTGATTTACATTGATGATATTTTACTTTTTTCAGGATCACATGATGACCATCACCGACTACTCAACCAGTTCTATGATATTGTCCAAAGTCATGGAATCATGCTATCTGCCAAGAAAAGCACCATCGCCACAGATACCATCGAATTTCTTGGTATGATCATAAAAGATGGCCATTACCAGCCAGGAAAGCACATTGCCCAAGAGTTGCTTCACTTTCCAGATCAGCAACTTTCCAAAAGGCAGGTCCAGCAATTTCTTGGAATTATCAATTACATCAGAGATTTTATCCCACATGTGGACCACTACACTCGTCACCTCTCGGCTTTATTGAAGAAAAAGCCTCCTGAGTGGAATGATGACCACACCAATGCTGTCACTACTCTCAAAAAGATTGCGCAAAATCCGCCTCCTTTAAAGTTGATTACAGATGGAAAGCGCATACTACAGACAGACGCAAGTGATGAATCATGGGGTGCCATTCTCCTTGAAGAACTCAATGGAAAAGAACACTTTATTGCCTACGCTAGTGGACATTTTTCTGACACACAGCAGCACTACCATAGCGTGTTCAAAGAAATCTTAGCGGTAAAGCATGGCATCAAAAAGTTCGAGTACCATCTCATTGGCCACCACTTCCTCATCCGAATGGACAGCTCAGCCTTCCCCCATATTCTCAATTTCAAAGGCAAAACTGTTCCAGAAAAGATGTTACTCCGATTAAAAGATTGGTTTTCCAAATATGATTTTTCAGTTAAGCATATAAAGGGATCCCAGAACCTTATCCCTGATATGCTATCTAGACTCTCAAAACCAGAGACACCTCCGACTCTGTTTTCCACCACATACCATTTTCCAATTATTGCCATGGCTACATCCTTACCTCCCGAAGCTCTTACCAAAAAACCCTTTCCCTTGAATAAAACATTTTCCTCTGTTTTTGCCATCCAAGAGTTTGCAAGAAAAGCTGTTTTCCGTTTTTTCATGAAAGCTTACCTTATGGCTGACTCCTTTCCATTCTCTACTTTTCATCCTGAAAATCTGTTTCCTACAGGTTTAACCCTTGACCCATCCAGAGAAATCACTGAAGACGAGTTATGGTACCTCTGGTGCCTAACTACTCTCTATGCAACCAAACTCATCCTACCCATCGCCCCCACTTTGTCTCATCTTCTTAATCCAGACAAAGCTACCTCTCTCATCTGGACATTACTTGAGTGGTTTTCACCAATTCCATGGTGGAGACACAAGCTCCAACACTTGTCAGAGATCTACAACCTTGATCGTATGCCATTACCTGAAGCCCAAATGTGGACATCCGTGTTCATAATTCACAGGCCTTATTTCCAACACCCAGATACGCAGTTCTTTTGGACACAAGATCAGGTATACGAATGGTTCACTGCACCACACCCTTCCATCATTGAAAATGAGATCCAGTCTACCTTACATAACTACCTCCACCAGTTAAACCACCAAACTCCGCCACATAAGGATATCGTTCACACATCCTTAGGCCCACAACATGACCTCATCATGATCCCTACTCCATCAACCAGATCCAAGCCACCATCCACAGGAATCTTTATCAAAGAAGAAAGGCCAGACTACACTGACTTTCTTTTCCAAGACTCTCAGGACCCTTGGGAAGAATTTCTTCCTCTTAGCCAACACCTTCATCAGTTCCCCCAACCAACAATGGATGAACCTGGACCCTCCGACCCAGGACCATCAACCCGACCTTCCAAAAAATCACCTCGGCCTTCTAAAGTTGACAAAGCCACCCAGACTTCTCCTAGGTATACTTCACAGTGTACTCCACGCGCCGAACATTGCCCTAATCCACCATGCCGTGGTCCCTCCTGCCAACATCCTAAACGTCCAAAGCTTCCAAGCAACTTTTTCCGCAAACCGCACCACTCCGGTGATACAGATCCCGATGCAACGGAAAGTTCCTCCGAAGATGACTACATGAACCTCCACTCTCCATAAAAGTTATTTGTCTTGTTGTGATTTGTCTTGTTGTCATCATTATGTCTCGTTTTGTCTTGTTGTAATCATGGTTGCTTTTGCTTTTACTTTTGCTTTTGCTTTAAGCTTTTGTCAAAGTTATGCTTTATTAAAGCATCTTTGTCCATTTGTAATAATTAAAGGTGTGTAATCATGTAACTTTACTTTTACTTTAAAGATAGGGGCCCTGTCCTATCTTTCGGAGATTCCTTCTATATAAGGAATTCTCATCTGCTTGTAACATATAGAAAAAAAGAAGTTTGCCAGAAATAAACTCGTGTGTTTTTCTCTCACCATGAACTTCTAAACTCCTTTCTCTCTCTCTGCAAATGAAGTCTTAAAGAAAAGAAAAGAAATAAGGAATTTAAATTTGTTCATTTTGAAACTTAAGCAAGTATGCTCTGCACTTGCCTTTAGCAAGGATCCTGTGCATCAGAAAGTTTTCGAAGTTTTCTTATCTGGGTTGGTACCCTGTTTTTGACTAGCGAAAGTCTGTTTTGGGTTGTATAACCCGACAAGAAAATGAAAGTTTTCCTGATTCCCCCTTATTGGTATCAGAGAAAGTTTGAGCCAATCAAGGATCATAAAGAGGGAGGCAACCAAAGTAAAGGTAAATCTGATTCCCAACACTCTAGAAATAGAGATATTAAGTGTTTTAAAAGTTTGGGGACAGGTCATATTGCATCTCAATGCCCAAATAAGAGAGTAATGATCTTGAGGGATGATGGTGATGTTGAAACCGAGAGTGAATCAGATGATGATCCTATGCCACCTTTGGAGGATGCTAATGATGGTGTAGAATATCCTGTTGATGGTAAATTGATGGTTGCTAGGCGTGCTCTCAACATGCAAGTTAAAGAGGATGCGGAGGTACAACGTGATAACATCTTTCATACTAGATGCCACATCAAAGATAAGGTATGTAGTATGATAATTGATGGTGGAAGTTGTACTAATGTAGCTAGCACTAGTTTAGTTGAAAAATTAAAGTTGAAAACTTTGAAACATCCGAGGCCATATAAGCTACAATGGCTGAATGATTGTGGGGAAGTTAAAGTAAATAAACAAGTGTTGGTTTCATTCTCTATTGGGAGATACAAGGATGAGGTTCTATGTGATGTAGTACCCATGCATGCTGGACACATTCTTTTGGGTCGACCTTGGCAATATGATAGGCGTGTGACACATGATGGATACTTAAATAGATATTCTTTTGTAATGAATAAAAGGCAAATCACTCTTGTACCATTAACACCTAGGCAAGTGTATGAGGATCAAATGTCAATAAAAAAAGAGAGTGATACAAAAAATGAAAATGAGAGTACAAAAGAAAGAGAGATTGAGAGAAAAGCAAGTGAAAAGATAGAAAAAAATATTGTTGAGAGAAAAGAGAGGCAGCAAGTGAACTTGTTTACAAAAGAGAGCGAGGTTAAGAGGGCTTTCTTTTTGAAACAGCCAATCATTGTACTTTGTCTCATCTTCTTAATCCAGAAAAAGCTACCTCTCTCATCTGGACATTACTTGAGTGGTTTTCACCAATTCCATGGTGGAGACACAAGCTCCAACACTTGTCAGAGATCTACAACCTTGATCGTATGCCATTACCTGAAGCTCAAATGTGGACATCCGTGTTCATAATTCATAGGCCTTATTTCCAACACCCAGATACACAGTTCTTTTGGACACAGGATCAGGTATACGAATGGTTCACTGCACCACACCCTTCCATCATTGAAAATGAGATCCAGCCTACCTTACATAACTACCTCCACCAGCTAAACCACCAAACTCCGCCACATAAGGATATCGTTCACACATCCTTAGGCCCACAACATGACCTCATCATGATCCCTACTCCATCAACCAGATCCAAGCCACCATCCACAGGAATCCTTATCAAAGAAGAAAGGCTAGACTACACTGACTTTCTCTTCCAGGACTCTCAGGACCCTTGGGAAGAATTTCTTCCTCTTAGCCAACATCTTCATCAGTTCCCTCAACCAACAATGGATGAACCTGGACCCTCCGACCCAGGACCATCGACCCGACCTTCCAAAAAATCCCCTCGACCTTCTAAAGTTGACAAAGCCACCCAGACTTCCCCCAGGTATGCTTCACAGTGTACTCCACGAGCCGAACATTGCCCTAATCCACCATGCCGTGGTCCCTCCTGTCAACATCCTAAACGTCCAAAGCTTCCAAGCAACTTTTTCCGCAAACCGCACCACTCCGGTGATACAGATCCCGATGCAATGGAAAGTTCCTCCGAAGATGACTACATGAACCTCCACTCTCCATAAAAGTTATTTGTCTTGTTGTGATTTGTCTTCTTGTCATCATTATGTCTCGTTTTGTCTTGTTGTAATCATGGTTGCTTTTGCTTTTACTTTTGCTTTTGCTTTATGCTTTTGTCAAAGTCATGCTTTATTAAAGCATCTTTGTCCCTTTGTAATAATTAAAGGTGTGTAATCATGTAACTTTACTTTTACTTTAAAGATAGGGGCCCTGTCCTATCTTTCGGAGATTCCTTCTATATAAGGAATTCTCATATGCTTGTAACATATAGAATGTAATATAGAAGTTTGCCAGAAATAAACTCGTGTGTTTTTTTCTCACCATGAACTTCTAAGCTTCTCTCTCTCTCTCTGCAAATGAAGTCCTAAAGATAAGAAAAGGAATAAGGGTTTGCCAGAAATAAACTCGTGTGTTTTTCTCTCACCATGAACTTCTAAGCTTCTCTCTCTCTCTCTGCAAATGACGTCCTAAAGATAAGAAAAGGAATAAGGGTTTTAAATTTGTTCATTTTGAAACTTAAGCAAATATGCTCTGCACTTGCCTTTAGCAAGGATCCTGTGCATCAGAAAGCTTTCGCAGTTTTCTTATCTGGTTTGGTACCCTGTTTTGACTAACGAAAGTCTGTTTTGGGTTGTATAACCCGACAAGAAAATGGAAAATGAAAGTTTTCCTGATTCTCTATTTTGGTATCAGAGCCATACCCTCACCATTTTCTCAAAGTGGTATAATTTAAGTCTTTTTTCCTGTTTTGATCTTTAGTCTTCAGGCGCAGAGAGAACTCATCCCTATGGCTTCTACTTCATCCACTCCAATTACTCTTTCTTCTACGCTTTCTTTGCCTAAATCTTGCACTTCCCATACTGCTAATAAAATAGAAAACCTTGTTGAATACTCCTATATTCCCGAATCCGCTCAAATCAGTGAATCAACCTATCCTCTTATAAGTCCTTATCACCTGTACAAACGACCCAACTCCTTTACCCGCAGCATCCGTACCCTTATCTCTACCAAACGGCCTCACCCTAAAGAATATATCCAGTCTTCTCGTCTGGATCAGTGTGCTCTCAAAGCCACTTCTGCTGAGCAATATGTCACTCTAGAAATTCCTTCAGAACTCATTTCAAATTGGAAACGTGAAGGATACACTCATCTTCATCTAGGAGGCATCCGGCTCATCCTAACCCTACATGGGCGCAAAGGTTTACCTGTTACCGCTCGTGTTGCTCTCTTGGATACTCGGTTCAAACAGTTCCAAGATGCCGTTATCGGTACTGTCCTCACCACCCTACATGCTGGCAGTGTTTTACTCACCTTTTATCCAAACTTCAACCTTTCTCTTCAAGATCCTAATCTACCTACAACCCTGAAAGTTCAAGTCCAGATCCAAGGTGCTGAACAAATCTCCACTGCTAAAATCGCCACCTTACACCATCAATTGGTCTATCGGCTTCAGAATCATGCCTTAGACCTACCCACTCCGGAACACCACTCTGACACTCTCATGGTGTTAGCTGAATCTGACCAAATTCCAACCATCATTCAGATCCCTCGGCAAATTCCTCGGCACGAACTCCTTAAGCTTATGCCTCTTGAATGGATCTCAAACTATGAGCAATTCCATAACAATACAGCCCCAGTTCAGACATCTGAAAGTATGTTTGAAAGGCGACCAGATGGCACGGTCAGAATGACTTTTAAACCGCCTCCCAGTGCTCCTCAAGAGCCTCCTCGGCTCTCTTTCACTTATTCATCCATGATCACAGCTGTTCAGACAGCTCAAGAAGATTTGCCTATTACAGGGTTCAACTCCGACGGTTTCCCTGTTTATCCAGCCAAGCAAAATGGACATTTCCTTTGGGATGTCCCTGGTTCCGGCCACTGTGACCCAGATTGTCCCTGCTGGGATGATTGGGAAGAGGATGACGATTATGTAACCAAAAAGAAAAAGAAACCTAAGAAAAAACCTCATGCCTCATGTCACCACAGTACTCCTAAACCACCACAAGATCCTCCTCCTCCTTCAGCTCCTTTACCTCTCTATAAAAAGGAACTCCAATGGCTTGCAAAGCGTTGCACCTCTACAGTCTCCTCACCTGTTCCAAATCCATCTCCACCTCTGAGTTGTATGATGTTTTCATCTGCTTCTTCAGATTATTCTTCCTCTTTTCCTCCTTTAGACACCCACACTGATTCACAACGAAATGTTGTGTCCAAGCCTTTTATTCCATCACCCATAACTTCATCAGGTCATCTTGAACCACCCAAACCTTTTGAATCAGTCCTCAACTGGCAAACCCAAAATGCCAGAGCACAAAATGATACTTTGTTGAACATAAATTCCAAAGTTGAAAAGATCAGTTTACGAACTGAACACCTTGAAACGAAGGTTGACTCCATCTCTGCCCAACTGCAGCAGATTCACCAAAACCTCCAGTCCAGAATTGTTCAACTTGATTCTGAGTTGCGAACTATGCTTGCCCAACGTTACCATGGCCCAGAATTTGATCAAAAGGAAAGGGAGATCAGACGTTTAAAAGCTGAGCTTGCTCAAATTGAATCTGACAAACAAAAACCTTCCCTTTTTACCTCCTCACCTCCTATCCCTTCGATTGGTCCAACCTACCATCCATTTGCCTCAATGCTTTCTCCTATCCGACAGTATGAGCCTTCTAAACTGTTTGGTATGACCCATACCCTTTTTCGAGACAACCCATTACCACCACCACCCAAACCTAAACCAAAGTCTAAACCTCAACCACGACCCGTCACAATCAATCCTTCCTCCACTATTATCCCTGACCAACAATCACCAGGCTATACACTAGCATCGCCATCACCTCCTGAACCATCCAGATCCCAACCTCCTATTACATCCAAAGATAAAGAACCTATGCACCAATTCAGTGCCCATACCATTGACCACCAATCTTCCACTGATGACCAAACTTCTGATTCAAATCTAGCCGTTTCAGATAGCCATACTGAGACTGACATAGCATCTTCAGCATCCACCAGTGACTCTGAAAAATCTTATGCTGATATCACCAGAATCCTGATGGCTCAACCTGACCCACAAACTTCTCGGACAGAACCATATGTGGATATTCCTTCTGATGTTGAAGAAGAGATGCCTGAATCTTCTGCCACCAACCAGCCTCCTCCGGCCCAAACTACTTCATCCAGCCAAAGAACCTCAAATGGTCCCTGGTTTACCTTTGATGATATCCCATCCTACAAATGGCGTGATCGTCTTAATGAAATGTCTGCCTGGATTGATCTCCAAATGCTCAGATCAGGAGCCACTACTGAATCAGTCCTTAGAGAATTTGCTACTCGTTTTACGGGTGCTCTAAGAGATTGGTTTGACTCTCTTGGTCAATACAGACAATTGCAGTTTGTTCAATTACCAGAAGTCTCTAGTGCTCTTGCCATTCTTCATGATCAGTTTTTAGGAGATCCAGCTGCAGCCTTTGAAGCTGCACGACGAGACTATCTCAGCATGAAATGTTGCTCTCTTGATGCCAAGGATCTTGATTTCCATTACAAGCGCATGTCCCTGTTATGTTACAAGCAGATGAGAATTCCTTATATAGAAGGAATCTCCGAAAGATAGGACAGGGCCCCTATCTTTAAAGTAAAAGTAAAGTTACATGATTACACACCTTTAATTATTACAAAGGGACAAAGATGCTTTAATAAAGCATGACTTTGACAAAAGCATAAAGCAAAAGCAAAAGTAAAAGCAAAAGCAACCATGATTACAACAAGACAAAACGAGACATAATGATGACAAGAAGACAAATCACAACAAGACAAATAACTTTTATGGAGAGTGGAGGTTCATGTAGTCATCTTCGGAGGAACTTTCCGTTGCATCGGGATCTGTATCACCGGAGTGGTGCGGTTTGCGGAAAAAGTTGCTTGGAAGCTTTGGACGTTTAGGATGTTGACAGGAGGGACCACGGCATGGTGGATTAGGGCAATGTTCGGCTCGTGGAGTACACTGTGAAGCATACCTGGGGGAAGTCTGGGTGGCTTTGTCAACTTTAGAAGGTCGAGGGGATTTTTTGGAAGGTCGGGTCGATGGTCCTGGGTCGGAGGGTCCAGGTTCATCCATTGTTGGTTGAGGGAACTGATGAAGATGTTGGCTAAGAGGAAGAAATTCTTCCCAAGGGTCCTGAGAGTCCTGGAAGAGAAAGTCAGTGTAGTCTGGCCTTTCTTCTTTGATAAGGATTCCTGTGGATGGTGGCTTGGATCTGGTTGATGGAGTAGGGATCATGATGAGGTCATGTTGTGGGCCTAAGGATGTGTGAACGATATCCTTATGTGGCGGAGTTTGGTGGTTAGCTGGTGGAGGTAGTTATGTAAGGTAGGCTGGATCTCATTTTCAATGATGGAAGGGTGTGGTGCAGTGAACCATTCGTATACCTGATCCTGTGTCCAAAAGAACTGTGTATCTGGGTGTTGGAAATAAGGCCTATGAATTATGAACACGGATGTCCACATTTGAGCTTCAGGTAATGGCATACGATCAAGGTTGTAGATCTCTGACAAGTGTTGGAGCTTGTGTCTCCACCATGGAATTGGTGAAAACCACTCAAGTAATGTCCAGATGAGAGAGGTAGCTTTTTCTGGATTAAGAAGATGAGACAAAGTGGGGGCGATGGGTAGGATGAGCTTGGTTGCATAGAGTGTAGTTAGGCACCAGAGGTACCATAACTCGTCTTCAGTGATTTCTCTGGATGGGTCAAGGGTTAAACCTGTAAGAAACAGATTTTCAGGGTGGAAAGTAGAAAATGGAAATGAGTCAGCCATAAGGTAAGCTTTCATGAAGAAACGGAAAACAGCTTTTCTTGCAAACTCTTGGATGGCAAAAACAGAGGAGAATGTTTTATTCAAAGGAAAGGGTTTTTTGGTAAGAGCTTCAGGAGGTAAGGATGTAGCCATGGCAATGATTGGAAAATGGTAAGTGGTGGAAAACAGAATGGGAGGTGTCTCTGATTTTGAAAGTCGAGAGAGCATATCAGGGATAAGGTTCTGGGATCCCTTTATATGCTTTACTGAAAAATCATATTTGGAAAACCAATCTTTTAATCGGAGTAACATCTTTTCTGGAACAGTTTTGCCTTTGAAATTAAGAATATTGGGGAAGGCTGAGCTGTCCATTCGGATGAGGAAGTGGTGGCCAATGAGATGGTACTCGAACTTTTTGATGCCATACTTTACCGCTAAGATCTCTTTGAACACGCTATGGTAGTGCTGCTGTGTGTCAGAAAAATGTCCACTAGCGTAGGCGATAAAGTGTTCTTTTCCATTGAGTTCTTCAAGGAGAATGGCACCCCATGATTCATCACTTGCGTCTGTCTGTAGTATGCACTTTCCATCTGCAATCAACTTTAAAGGAGGCGGATTTTGCGCAATCTTTTTTAGAGAAGTGACAGCATTTGTGTGGTCATCATTCCACTCAGGAGGCTTTTTCTTCAATAAGCCGAGAGGTGACGAGTGTAGTGGTCCACATGTGGGATAAAGTCTCTGATGTAATTGATAATTCCAAGAAATTGCTGGACCTGCTTTTTGGAAAGTTGCTGATCTGGAAAGTGAAGCAACTCTTGGGCAATGTGCTTCCTGGCTGGTAATGGCCATCTTTTATGATCATACCAAGAAATTCGATGGTGTCTGTGGCAATGGTGCTTTTCTTGGCAGATAGCATGATTCCATGACTGTGGACAATATCATAGAACTGATTGAGCAGTCGGTGATGGTCATCATGTGATCCTGAAAAAAGTAAAATATCATCAATGTAAATCAAGGCATTAGACAGGAGAGGCTGAAAGATTTTGATCATGGATTTTGGAAAATGGATGGGGCAGTTTTGAGACCAAAGGGTAGGACCGTCCATTGGAAATGGGCATTGGGAATACAAAAGGCTGTCTTATATCGTTCAGAGGGTTCAATGCCTAATTGCCAAAAACCTGATTTTAAATCAAATTTTGAAAAGATCTGGGCATTTTTGAGAAAAGTAAACATGCTTTGTCGGCGAGGTAAAGGAAATTTGTCATCTTGCAAAAACATGTTTAAGGGCTGGTAGTCAATGACTAAGCGTTTCTTTCCTCGAACAATTTCAGAATGCTTTTCAACATAAAAGGCTTGGCAAGCCCATTGAGAGGTTGTGGGCTCAATTAACCCTTGGGCTAACAGTTGAGAACATTCTTGTTGGGCTATGAGTAAGTCAGATGGACTCATTCCTGGATGAGTAGCTTTGGTGGGATTGATGTCTTCATTAAGTTTGAAGGGTAACTTAACAAAGAAAGACTGATTTTTCCACAGAGGGTTCGGATGGGTGAACTCAGAATGAGACTCTGGACAGAAGCTCAAAAGCTTGGTAGAAACATCCTGATATGATGGAGGGGTTTCAGACAGATTGTAAAGTTTCAAGATCTCTATGAATGGTTTGAACATGGACTTGACTCGAATTCCATGAGGAAGGATTTGAAGGTGTTTGATCTGGTGAAGAATGTCAAATCCTAACAAATATCTTTATTAGGAAGAGTTGAACCAATGACTTTGGTCCAAATGACACAATTAGGGAAAATCTGGATACCAATGGGTTTTTTGGTAACCAAAGAAGTGGTGAACAGGTTGCCATTAACAGCTTTGAAATATTCTTCGGATTGGGTCCAAGAGTCTGGTGGGAGAATATGAGGGTTGATCATACTGCGCTGTGCACCAGTATCGATGAGACCAATTGCTGGAATGGGCCTTTGGAATTTTGAAGGCAGGATTTGGACTTTGATGGAGGGTATAGGAACCGTAGTGTCAAGGGACAAGAGCTGTTGATGGAAAATGACTTGGGACTGATCACTGTCGGAATCATCAGAAGACTGTTGTAGTGCGAACACTGTTTCATCATTGGGTTCATCTTATTCAGAGAAGTAGAATTCCAGTTCATCTTGTTGAGGAGAGTAATCCGTAGTAGCTTGAAGATGTTCTACAAGACGAATGGACTTGGCTCTTTTTGTTGGGACAGTCTTTGGCAAAATGACCTTTTTTCCTGCAGATAAAACATCTGCTGGATTTCTTCGTTTGGAGTCTTTGGAAGAAGAAGACCGCTTTCTGAAGAATCTGTAAGGTTTTCTGGACCTGCGGGGTCTGGATGAAAATTCTGGAGATTTGAACTTTCGAAAATGCCTTTTCTTTTTGGGACTGCAATCACAATCCTTCTTCTGTTTGCATTTGATTTGCAGATAAGGCTTTTTGCAGGCACTTCTGAATGGTTCTTTGTCTTTCAACAAGTCCTTGAAGAATTGTT
>VKKW01000509.1:0-63282 GCA_018350135.1 Citrus trifoliata | reverse complement strand
AGTAGGGCTACTACAATTTCTGAAATTATGTTCCAAAATTGATGGGTCTGAAATATGATATAATTTCGCATGTTTATATATTTAAAATCAAGTGAAATTTTATTAAGATTCCTTTTAAATGTCTAATATGCGCATATTTAATTTTTTATTTTGGGCTTGTATAATAAATGTTACAAATTTAAAATTAGCCCTATGCAATCCTGAAAAACTGTTTTCCAAAAATTCAAGTATCACATTACGAATCGTCTTTTATATGTTTGGACTTATTAGAAGCAGTCATGAAAAATTTTAATGGACGTTTTATGTGTCTCTAATGTTATACCAAGCTTGTTTCACTATTTTCAGTTTTCATAACTAAAGTTATGAATTTTTGAGGTTAGGTGACCTCAGCTCAGAAATTCTGAATAAGTTCTTGATATGAGAAATGAATTCGTTTGAAGTTTTTTTTTGTTATGAAATAATCTCATATTTTTTATCCTGAATGTCTATTATATTTGTTGACATTATTTAAAATGACATGTTTCTAGATTTGTATATAAATAGTTATGGAATTTCGAATGTTGTCATGCAGTATTAAATAGTGAAAAGACAGTTTTGTTTATCTTAACTAACGTGATTTTTAATAAATTTATACTCTTTCAATTTCTGAGTTATTTTCATATGAATTCCCTCATGTATGAATAGAATCTTTGCAAGGTCTTAGAAATCTTGGAGTGTCATATTATTGGATTAATTTCAAAACGTATAGGGTGAATAGAATTTAATATTTTAGTGGTTGGTTTTCATAGGTAGAAGGTTGGAGGATTGAGAAGCATTACTAAGTTAGGAGTTTGATATGAAGTCAATTTGATGATTATAAGGCGTGGTAAGCTCATGATGTGATGAGGCATTGATAGTTTTTTAACGATCGAGATAGGTTAATTATGCTTAATGTTTATTATGTGTGAACTATATATGGAAGGATTATAATGTTTATATGGATTAGCTTTTATGGGTTTAAAGTAATTTCACCATATAATTTACGATAATAGGTTACATTTTGGGTACAATTTATTTAGAATGTTTTTTAAAATTTTATTTTCAAAATTGATTTTGGGAGTACTTGTCTTTCTACAATTTTCCTTAAAAATATTTGTAAAGCTTTGCCAATTGAATGTCTTACAAGAACGTTTATTGATAGATTATTGAATGATTAATACTAAAAGCAAAGAATGTATTTAAGATTTTGGCTCTTTAGACGTAGTTATTTATATATATAACTAAACAACTAGTCGTATTTGTGCAGCTATTGTTGATTATTGCAGGGTATAGTACTTGATTGAATTATTGGCTGGTTCATTGGAATTACAAGTGAGATATAATGACCGGTTATTGGAGTATAAGTAACACTATGTGACAAGAACATTTTTTAAATGAAAAGATTTATTGAACAAATGGTTATATGTTCAAGTGACTTTTGACTAGCAATGAATGAATAAAAGGTATTATTGTTAAATATTTTCTTAAGTGATATATTGAAAATAGTTATTATGTTATGACTTAACCATTATAAGTTTTATCATATTTATGCAATAAATTGTAAAACTGATTACTATTCCCAATTTATGGTTCTTTATAATAATTATTATGTAATTGTTGGTCTATATTATTATATCGAAACCATTATTATAAGTGTTCAAAATGATGTCATATCAATTTGTACTGATTTATGATTCAAATTGCTTATTATTTTAACGTCTGAAAACTTAAATGCTTATTGTTTAATATCTAAATGCTTCAATAAATAGTTATAAGTAGATAGATATAGGATAACGGTATACGTGGATTTACTTACCAAGTGATGGCTCACCCCTTATCTTTAACATTTGCAGATGCAGTTTATAAATGGATTTTTTTGTTGGCAGCTTCATATGTTATTGTGCTAGGCTTTGAATGAGTGAGTTCCATGTAGATGATAAAAAAAATTTCTAAAATTCAGTCATGGCTCGGACGTCAGCTCAGATTATGATTTTATTTCTATTGTTTTTTAGGTTTGAGGATGACCACCAAATGGATTGTTTCGTATATCTCAGCTCCCAATGACCTTGGGGAGGCCGGGTGTTACCATTATGTAGAAACAAAAAAATTCTAATTATTAGACATTTCCTATTATTTTCCGGTGCATATTATTCAAAATTAAGATTTTTTTTTGGTGCAATTCTATATTTGATCATCTTCATCTCATAAATAAGATTTAATATTTAATATATTCACCTTGAAAGTAAGATTTACTTTTAGAAATTTCATATTTAAATCTTTATGATATAATTAACGATTTTAACCGTAATTATTTTTTTATTAATCTTTTGAAGGAACAAATTAATGCTTTCCAAAAATGAATATATCAAAATTATAAATGTTAGGATCTAAGCCAAATTAATTCGTTAAGTAGTTCTAAACGCCTGACTGTTCTCTATCACAAAAATCAATTCAATTACTGAACAAAAAGAAACACTAAGAAAAGTCTCACATAACAATAAATAATAAAAAATAGTAGAGAAAATAACAAAAGAGATCTATGTGGTTCGGCTTCGTTAGGCTTACATCCACGCGAAAACATATACTCTTGTCGAGTTTATTAATTACCAAGGATTTTACAATGAAAATACAGTGAATCTCAAAGGTTACCCAGCTTACAATTTCCTCCTCTGTCCGAAACTATTCACCCAGTTCTCTCAAGTGTTTCCCATACCGCAACCACTTTAGCTGCGGTTGCACCTTGCCTGCCTCCTTGTCTCCAAATTGTACTTGTCATACCTCGTGGCTGCCCCTTTGGCTATCTTCTAACAACCCCTTTGCTTGCCCCTTTGACTGCCTTCTTTGGCACCCTTTGGCCTGCCTTCTGGCCTCTTTCAAATAACTAATAATTATTTAAGTACCTAAATAACTACCACATTATTACATAATATCGTGGTCAATTATCCAACCATTGAGTGCTATAGGTAGTTATTTAATCTCATGGACAATTCCAATTATCAAAGCTTAAATAATTATGTGCAGTTATTTAATCATAGTGTGCCACGTAGATTAGAACTCAATGCCAATCAACTTCCTCTAAAATTGGTGCATCCAGCTATCCTGAGTGTACCTCAGCTACCTGCCACATTACTATGGAATCTAAAATTTATAACCATAATTTTATAATAAACGTTAGAATTAACATTGAATTAATAATAATCTCATTTAAAAACTTTCTTACTCTCTTCTTTATAAAGAAAATTCTTTTATATGAAATCTATTGCCATAATTTGATCATCATATTGATCTCAATTAGTTAACTTTCTAGATGCTAACATTCTAATGTTAATATTTAAATTATATTGATCTTATTTTTAACAATTATTTTTTTAATATTGACATATGGCTTATATAATGTAAAAAAGTAAATAAATTTTGAGGTATGTTATATTCTTTATAGAGTTGATGTTGAGTGTAGCAAGGCCTTTAAAAAAAAAAAAAATTGCCTGAAGTTTAAAAAAAAAAATTAGCGGGGGGGGGGCCTTTTAACAATTTGACTATGATATTTTACACCATAAAAATAAAAGTTTATACCAAATGTGGATAATGTTTTTATAGTCCCCGCCGGTCTTCATTGGGTCTGTCACTGGGTGTAACGATAAAAAAGATGAAAATGATGAGGATTTTTGGCAGTTGGATTTGCTTTACGTTGATCAATGTGGAAGTTAATAGATTTTCTTTAACAACATGAGAATTTTGATGGTTTTAAAATATTTATAAAGAAATTATGAAGGCTTCATCTGTGTAAATTTTTTTTAAATATAGCTTATTTAATTTGATTAAAAACTTAGTTATTTAGTTGTCAATGAGAGATTGTATAAAAAAAATTATAAAATTACTTTAATCGGTAAGTTTTTTTAAAGTTAATTAAGAAATAAAATAAGATTGCCCAAACAAGTGAAAGTATTTAAGATAATTTAACATTTCAAATAAAAAAAATTTCAATATCTACTCTCAAATTTTTAAATTTTAACTTATTTAGTTGATAACTATTTATTCCCAACACTCTAATCAATATATAACTAAACAATATAAAAATTATTATGTAAAGAGTTTTTTAAATAAATAAAAACTATTTAAATAAAAAATATTTAAATAAAAACTGTGACTATTAGATAAGTCGTACTAAACTGCATTTAGTGAAACAACTTTGAGTTAAATCATTTTGCCAATAAAGAATTTTTTGGAATTCTTTCAATTGCTCGTAATTACTATTTTGTATATTATTATATTCATTGTACATTTTCTCAATGATTTTTTACTTAAAAAAATTCATTTTAGTGTTTGAAGATGAGATGGTTTTTTTTTTCTGATTTCTTTTGAAACAATAGATTTTGTATAAGGGTGTACTTGACTTTTTAGCTCCTAGATGTTTTTGACAAATTCTTTGTAATTTTGGAGGAGGAATTCGATGATTATAACAAAAAGTTTATGTGTACATTTTTTTAAATTTTAGGAGAGAAACGAGAGTCTGCTCATATTTCAATAAATTTTTTCAAAAAAAAAGACTAAATTTATACACAGAAAGATTATAAATAGCATGAATAATAAGTTTTAATGCTACCAATTTATAACAACAAAGAATATTTTATTTTATTTTTTTCGAAATTGAATATTTTTATTTATTTTTGAGATGATATGAGAATTTTGAAGTTGGAGGCTTTTTGGAATGAAGATTGAGACAAGATTTGATTAAATTTAGGATATTGTAGAAAACAGACTCCTAACTCCTAATTTAAGAAGCTTCCATTCAAAGTGGTGAAAGCGTTCACGTTCTAAGATTGCGAAGATGAGTTTTGGGTGACGTGGCGCGGAACATTACATAGTGCGCGTTGAAATGAGTTTATTACGCATTTGAATTTTGATGACGTGGCCAAGACTAATTCAAATCAACACCTGGGTTCTTGCCGAAAGTTTGATCAAATTCGGCAACTGAACTCGCCTAAATTCATTTTCTACCGTTGATTGTC
Source organism: Citrus trifoliata (assembly GCA_018350135.1). Classification (NCBI taxonomy): domain Eukaryota; kingdom Viridiplantae; phylum Streptophyta; class Magnoliopsida; order Sapindales; family Rutaceae; genus Citrus; species Citrus trifoliata. The sequence goes on along the minus strand of VKKW01000509.1, from coordinate 58,255 downwards.
TCGACGGCCATCTAAAACGTTATTGAATTGAAAAAAAAAATTAATTAAAAAAGGGTTATTGACATCCAAGTTCTGCTGGTTTTCTTAAACCTATAAAACCAAAGTTTGTTGAATTAATCAATCAGGTCCTTACTGCACTATGCTGAGATAGGAAACTAAAGTGATCCTTCTACACACAATTTGCTCATTATGTGCAAAAAGTAGCTCATTATGTGCAAAATTATATAGTAGATGTCAAATAGCTTAGTTGGTAAATTTTTTGAGTTTTTTTTTATCCACTCATATTTCATAAGCTAGAATGATACATCTACTCAATTATGAAATAATTAAAAAATGAATTAAACCCCCATAAGCTTTATGGAGGCTCGAATTACGGCTTTCACATATCTACACACTCGGTCAAAGGTCTCAAAAGGCTATCTTATATATAAGTAAATTATGACATAGTCCAAATTTCTGTCCTCACATTAGTGGAATAGCGGGCGAGTTATTTACTTCACTCATACTAGTGAAAGATATATTACTTCTATCCAATGAAAATTAGGAGAAGAATAAGAGTCCCACTATTGTTGTGACTCAATCATGTGCCCTTAAATCTTGAAAGCACAAGTATTGCCAATTGGCTTCATAAAATTTCTTGAGTTGATAGAGTTTTGAGTTTTGAAACTTTAATGATTGGGATTATTCATTTTTCATCTTATTGTTGAATTACTAGAGCTACATTAGTTGGACTACAAATTTTTATCGTAAATATATAAGTATATTAGTATGAAAAAAAAAGTATTGTTTAAACATCTTTAATATTATTTTAAGTACGTTATACAATAATTTTATGACTCATTCAATAGCTTAGTTCTTAAGTAGTGTTTTTTTTTTTAAAATTTGAATAAGTTTGATTTGGCTAAAGAATAAATAAGTTTGAATACCCAATATCTTAATTGCATACTTGTTTTTTTTTACTACCGGAATATAAGTGGCATTTTTTATTTTTCTAAAATTCACGCACTTTAAATCTAACTATATTTGTAAATAATGGGTCAGTTTGAGATTGCAATGACTGATTAAATAAGTTATTCTTTTGTGCAGATGAAATAAGTTGCTGATAAAAAAAAAAGTAGCTTGGTGTTTGATAAATGGTGTTGTTTAAGTTTACTATGAGTTTGAAAAACAATGAATATGTGTTTAGTTAAATTTCATTATAAAAATATGTTTATTATATAATGACTAAAACATGCATAAATGTAAATTATCTTTTTATTTTTTGTGTATGATAATAATATTTAGACTGCCTTTTTCTTTTTAAAATACACAAAATTTTATAAAGTGAAAAAAAGCTCAATTAAATAAAATCTAATGAATTTTATATTATATTACATAAAATATGATAAAATTTCACATTAATACATTATCCAAATGAAATAAAAAAATAATATGCATTACATTCACATTAAACTTATTATAATAAACACTATGACTATAGAAAAATACAAATATGTTGAAGTTAAAAGTCATGGTTATGAAATTGATTTTCAATGGTTACGGTTAACTATCATGTAAAATTATTTATAGTTCAAAGAACATTTATGAAATTATATATAAGTCGTATTTAAAATTATAATAGAAAATAAAAGTAAAATATAAAAAAATATGAACCTACTGGATCAAATATTTAATATTGGAGAGAACATAAAGTAATTGTGGGGATAATTTTAATTGTAGTGATAACATAATATCTAGTGACTTATATGTTAGGGTGTGTAGAAAAATAGACATAATTAATTTTTATAAAATATTAAAGTTAAAATAGGAAAACTTTAAAAGCGATGGTGGTTATTTAATAAACTACTTATGAAAATCAATTCTTTATTTATTTTTAAAATGCTGGTTGTCAAAATGAAAAAAAATTATAACATAAGCAGATTTTACTACTAAATGTTATTTTTGTCGAAAATTATGAAATAAATAGTTTATTAAATTTTAACCTCAATTCTAGTGAGGCCACAGTTTATTTCCATCAAACATTTTTTCATTCATATAAAAGTAACAAGATTTTATTTTTTTATTTATATGTAAATGTTTGAAGATTAGACATAACTTACAAAGCATACAATCAAAATTAAAAAAATATAAAACTAATAAAATTGCACATTTCAAAATTTAATCAACAGTTCTTAGGTGGCGTTTATTTTTTTGTCTGAAATCTAAATAGACCTAAATTAGTCTGAATTCTAAATAGATCTGAATGTCTGAATCTGAATAATATGTTTATTTTGTTGTCTGAATATCGGAAATAAGTATTAAGTTATTTATTTTTTTTAACTGAAAAGCTGAAATATGTACTTTTACATTTGTATCCTTATTAAATTGAATGTCAAATAAATAATATATTAAATACCACAATATTTTAAACATTCATAAGTAAAACTATATTCAAGTGAATACATAATTATTTTAAAATTTTAATATATAAAATACTATAAATTTCAAATTTTATCGTATATAATATAAGAAAGAAAAAATATGAATATTTTTATGTGGAGTAACTGTCTATGGGTGAGTTTGTGATATACATGAAAAATAAATTATAAAACATGAATATTTTTGACATTAGTAAGTAATTGACTTAATTCAAATTTCTCCATTAAGTAAAAAGCCAAAAAAATTGACTTTTTATTAAGTCAAAATTATCTAAAAAGTCTTATTAAGTTATAAAAACAAATACCTCTAATTAACTTAATTAATAAGTTAAGTCATTAATCACTTTAAGTCATTAAGTAAAAAATAAACGCCACCTTAGTCTCCTATCGACTATAATAGTATATTTAAGTAACCCATAAACAACATTGAAACTTAAAAATAATGATTTTGAGGGGGAAAATCTAATTCGTACTATTATTAACAAAAATATAATTATGATTGAGTAATTTGGATTGCTAAATCTTCTTTTGTGTTTATTGATCATAAAAGCCTATTAGCTTTTAGATGGGAGAAAAAATACTTGTTTTTAATTTTGTTTCCAATTTTTTTTATTTGAATTGTAGAGGATAATACTCATTTTAAATTCAATTAAATAAACGAACTATCAATTTGATCAAAGGTAAAACAATGAGAAACTTCTAAATTTTTGTAGTAAAATGAAATTAAGAGGCACTTCACTGCAAATAACCCACAGCAGCAACAAACACTAGAATACAGTCTCCAACCGTCCTCACAAGTCACAAGCTCCACCCATTAAGGAAACTGAAAATTTGAAAAAAAAAGAAAAAAAAGAAAAAAAAAAACAATCGCGTTACACAAGATTCAAAAACAGCAGCAAGAGAGAGTAGAAATTTCAATTCAATTTTCAAACGCTAGAGAGAGAAAAGAAAGAGAGAGGATTCTTCTTCATTTCTTCGCCTTGTACGTCGTCGTCTTGTCTCTTCTCTTCATTTCATTTATTTTCTGTTCCTTTTCCTCTCTCTTTCTCGCCCTTTTCAAAACTTTCACAAATCTTCCCCAAAATCACCAGATCTAGGGTTTCTGATTCGATTCGGTTCGATTTGATTCGATTCAGTCGAATTCGAATCGATCGATCTCCTTTACTGACTTTGAACTATCAGATTTGGAAGCTTCAGTAACTTAATCAATGGAGGCGATCGAGGAACTGAGTCAGTTGTCGGATTCGATGAGGCAAGCTGCGGCTTTACTTGCCGACGAAGATGTTGATGAAAACTCTAGTTCGAGTTCTAGAAGGAGTTCAACTTTTCTAAACGTCGTCGCTCTCGGCAATGTTGTAAGTTCATTTTTCTAAGGGTTTATGAGTTGTTTGATTGAGCAATAATAAGGATTTTTGATTGGATCTCTGCTGGAACTGTAAATATCTGATGCGATCAAGTGAATCTAATCGTTTTACTTAAGTTGATTTGATTGTAAGTCATGAGAAATTACTTTTAGTTGCTGCGGTTTGGTTCGGTAACTGCTGATTAGTTGAGTGTTTTATATTCACTAAAATTTTGCTTTGGACTGGTGATGCTTTCAGTAATTGGTGACTCTGGGTATTTTTTTCTTCTTTGTTTTTGCACAAATTTGTTAGGGAGCTGGGAAATCTGCTGTTTGAACAGTTTAATTGGCCATCCGGTTCTGGTAAGTTAGATTTCTTGAGGGGTTTTAAGCTAGTTTTTTGAGTTTTATTTTTTATTTGAGTTTTTATTTTTGTTTCTATGCAGCCCACTGGTGAAAATGGTGCTACACGTGCTCCAATAAGCATTGATTTGCAGAAGGATGGTGCTCTGAGCAGCAAATCAATTATTTTGCAAATTGACAACAAATCTCAACAAGTTTCTGCAAGTTAGTAACAGCGCATGATACATCTTTATTATAGTAACAGCACATGATGTATCTTTTTTACTATGGTTCTTATTTATTGATTTAATTTTTTCCAATTTGATTTTTGGTTACTTGACGCTAGAAATATCAGACACCTCCTTTGAAAATTCACACTGTTCTGATTTGCTTTCTGAGCCACTGGGTTTCAAGTTGCAACTTGTCTCTACTGAGGTGTTAGTCTTATGATGTCGGCATTTCTTATGACTGCTACCTGAAAAATTTTAACTAGCCAATACAACCTTTTGGATTTTCTTGATTGATTTTATAATTGAAGCTAAACTTTATATGCATATGGCCAAAATTTTAATTGCAGTTGATCTCTAATGAAAACAAATTTGATGGAGGGGTCTGTGGTGATGTTAGGAGTAGTAGCAGATATTTTTGTGTAGGTTTCATTCAGTCATTTTCACATTCTATATTATCATTGTTATGCAGGTGCCTTACGGCATTCTTTACAAGATAGGCTTAGCAAGGGTGCCTCTGGCAAGGGTCGAGATGAAATATATCTGAAGCTACGGACAAGTACAGGTGAGCATTTACTATTTACACTATTTTACAGCCTTCTCTCTCTCTCTCTCTCTCTAATCTTATGCTACTATCTGCATTATAGTTGTTTGATTATGTTTCCAAAATTAATTTGGCCAAATAGTTGTTTTTTCTGCATTATATTAAAAAATAGATGATCATAAAAGATAAGTTACTGTAATTGCTGATTGTTAATTGCTAATATGATTACACTATGTTGGTGCTAAGAGAAATTTTAAAATTAAAACCCCCACAGAATAGAATGACTAGGTACCCTTGATCCTCTCGGCAAGTGTGTTGAGTGGGAGACCATGATGATGAAAGCACTAGAAATCTTGCGAATAGATCAATTTAATTTTAAGTCTTATTGACACTTAATTTGTCATAGGCCTTGAATAAGGGTTTTTCATTTTCACATTTTAATAATTTGAGAGGTTGTTTTACGACAAAAAATATCAGATCGCGTCAGGGTGAAATTTATAGAAATAAAAGTGAATAGGGATTACGGAAGTGAACCAGATGTCGGCAAACTAAAATCTTCCCTATAGTGTAGAAGACCAAAAACCATCAAAACTTTGAAACAATTACATCAATGATGAGAATCTAATTGCAAATGACCTCCATTTCTGGAGATTAGATATTACCTTGTTTTTGATGTGTGATCGTTCATTTGCAAATGATCTGCAATTCTGGAGATTAGATGATACCTTGTTTTTGATGTGTGATCATTCATTAGAAATACATTTGATTTTGGCTGAGTACTTGGTGAATTGTATTCAAATTGATAGATGAGAGGCAGATTTTTACTAATTTTTAATAGATAATAATCATACTGAATGGAAGTAGACTGTTGAAGATTGTGAAATACTGCTTCCTCTTGGCCATCCTTCGCACTGTTGTTTCTAGCAGACCAGGCCACATGAGAACCTGCACTGGCAATCAAGGTTGCTTGACCCTAAGATGATCCTAGTGACCTCAAACTTCTGCAGACTTGGATTTTCCTCTTATGTTATCTTTAGCCAGAGGCTTGACTTTTATATGGTTCAAAAATTGATTAGGAACTTTGATAAGTGCTATATGAAGGGCAGCTAATATTGATGATTCTATAGCTAAGGTTCCGTTTGAACTTTAGAGAACGTCTTGGACCATAATGCAGGTCGTTGCGAGCTGTCAGTGTTTTTGTCTATATATGCTAAAATAGGAAGTAGAATACCTGCTGGAAGAAGAGGTGGGGTTTATATTGCTATGCCCTAAGCCGTTGTCCTTTGTTGAGTAAAGACATTCTTCATGTGTTTGAACCCTTCTTCTTTTCTTACACTGAATTCTCTTGTTCTAATCTTCAGCTTGTTAACTATCAAAAAGGTAATATGGGAAGGCTAAGCAATAGGTTGGGAATGTGGATGTTGGATCGGGCGCTCATGATGGATGATATTTCATGCTTTCTAAATTGAAACTTGTCTCTTAATCATGTCTTGAAATTTTGTTTGAAACCTTTAAGAACAGGATTCTGTATTGCTTAAGATTTTTAATGAGTAGAAACTTTGAATTATGAGGGAGGAGGAGCTTCCACCTTGTGAGTCATCTATCATATCAAGGGTTCTTTCTTTTCTACACGGGTAAAATAGCCACGTGACAACATGAACATTGGTGTGGTTTGAGGTTTTAAATAAGTTCTTAGCTAGCATCTTATATTCAATCATTTACAGAATGCAATGCTGATAAGAAATTCAAGTAACCATCATTGAATTGGAATTGACAGGTTTGGCCGCCAAATATTTGCTTAATTTATTATTCTAGTCAGTGCTTCCCCCACGAGAGTACTGCCCTTTATATAGTAGTTCTTTAATCATTCGTGAGATCGAGCTGAGAGGAAAAAGGAAAAAGTTTGCATATTGTTAGCATGCCTTAGAAATTCAGAATAATGTCCAAGTGCAGTTGATAATCCTTGAATTATAACTTTTAGCATGAGAGATATTTTATGAGCATAATTTCCATCTTATTGTTTTTTTTTAAAAAAAGCTCCAATTTTGAGGGCTCTTGTAGGTTAGCTCCATGAAGCATATCATCTTGTAGAATATCTGTGGTTTGAGTATTTTATAGAATGATTTTGGAATTGGGATGAACTGGCATTGTTGTCAAGGTACAATTTATACTTTGAAATTTGGCAGTCTGAAATCATGTTGGTTCAGTTCTCTTCAAAATTGCTATATTGCATGCAGCTATATAAAGCTTTTGTAATCTGCTGTTATAATCATGCTGAATTTTAATCACTACAGGGACTGAGCTCCTTGTATGTGCTGTGGATTACAGTTGCTTGATTCATTTAATGGCACGGTGTTTTGCAAATGGTTACTTTTTTGGTGCCTTATCTAATGGTTTTTTTTTTTGGGGGGTCTTGATTTTGCAGCGCCACCATTGAAATTAATTGACTTGCCTGGATTGGATCAACGAATAATGGACGATTCGTTGGTGAGGGTTTGTTTAATTTTTGTAGACCTTGATGCTCTAAATATTGATGTGTCCCATTATATATTTATTTGATAGATGTTATTTGCTTGTGTTTTCAATGATGGAAAGATGTGGTCTGTTCTTTGCTTGTGAATTATGGTTGGTAACTTATAAGTTAGTAACAATAATTTTGTGATGTCCCTCATAGGTTAGTGAATATGCCGAGCACAATGATGCTATTTTACTAGTGATTATTCCTGCTGCCCAAGCGCCTGAAATTGCTTCATCTCGAGCTCTTAGAGTTGCCAAGGAATTTGACGGAGATGGTAATATGCGTAGACATTTTTATACCTCTAATTTTACTGTCAATTTTTTTGATTTGTAAATCAAAAGATGTGCTATTTATGATTTTCATAATCTTTGGCACATTAGTACATTTTTTGGTGCATCCTTTGAAGTTGGAGGAATGTAACTCTACCTTCTCCTTCCTATTGCTATCATTACTGTTTCCTTGTTAATTCTTTATCTCGCTAATTTGGGAGCTTATTTGTTAACGACAGGAACCAGAACTGTTGGTGTAATAAGTAAAATAGATCAAGCTTCTGCAGACCAAAAAGCTCTTGCTGCTGTGCAGGCTCTCCTGTTAAATCAAGGTCCACCAAAAACAGCTGACATTTCGTGGGTTGCATTAATTGGTCAATCAGTATCAATAGCTACTGCTCAGTCTGGATCTGAGAGCTCCTTAGAAACTGCTTGGAGGGCAGAAAGTGAGTCTCTTAAGTCTATATTGACTGGTGCTCCTCAGAGTAAGTTAGGCAGAATAGCATTGGTGGATGCTTTGGCTCAGCAGATCCGCAAGCGTATGAAAGTCCGGGTGCCAAACGTCCTCTCTGGGTATTAAATGATTTCCACATGCTGCACGAAATGTTTTAATTTTACACATGTTTTAGTTTATCTTTGGAAAGTTGTATTCTTTTTTTTTTTTGACACATGAAAATGATTTTCTTGAACACACTTAGATCTTTGGAACTTGTTTTACTGTCACAAATGGGTTGTGAGAACTTGGCAATAGGAAGTTCGAGATACATTTAACCATTAAAATTTCTCTTCTGCCTGGTAGGCATGTCATTAATAATCATCATGCTTGTACTTGTCTTCGATGGTTAGAAGACGATGATTATTGTTGTTATTATATATTATTATTATTTTTTAACTTCTATTGCCCCTATAACTCTTTGTCTTGCACTTTGCATTCTAGTTAATAAACGCCGTTCAGTGGGAGTTAAAATTGAAAATAAAGATATCTTAATTCATATAATTAATTATTCCTTGACCCTTTTTCATGACCCAGCTTAATGAGTAAATATGTATTCAGTTTTCCTTTATGAAGGATATGAGTACTTCTTCCAGTTATGGCAACTCCTTTATTACGTATATCTGTGCAGATTACAAGGAAAGTCTCAAATAGTTCAGGATGAGTTAGTGCGGCTTGGTGAGCAGATGGTCCAGAGTGCTGAGGGCACAAGATCTTTGGCTTTGGAGCTTTGTCGTGAATTTGAGGATAAGTTTCTGCAACACATTACAACTGGTGAGGTGAGTTATTTTTGTTTTTGTGCTTGGTGACTTTCATGTAGCACATGTCTTCTTTCTTGGTTTGCTTATATTGTTTTGATTTCTCAATTTGTTTTTCAATAATAGTGTATATTACTGTGTACAAGAAAAAGCTCTATATAGAGATTTGAAGGAGGAAATATTGTAAGAGATGGGATTGTGATACTATCACCTCTGGAATTGAAAGCCTTCCATAAAATTAGATGGAAGTGAGCTCCATTACTTTTATCAATTTGTAATCCCTCTCATTGTAGAAGTTTACCTGGTCCTTGGACCTCTAATGAGAAGCTTCTTAATGTATAATGTGGATACTGCTTCTACCTAATGGAATGTGTGAAGCTGGCAGAGACTAGGGGTCTTTTGTAGGAGAAATGATTTTTTCAAACCTATTCAAGTGCTTAGAGGTAGTGCTTGTTTTTACTAAGTCAGCTGAGGAGGGGTTGATGTCTGCTTTGCTGTCATTGTAACCTTATTAGTTCCAGGTAGCTCCTCTAAAGTTGTTTTTGCTCTCTAAAGCTTTTTCGGTTGACGAGTGTGTCTGGTCATGGAAATGTAGGGGTTGGATTCCAAGTGTTGGAAGTTCATATGGTAGTATGAGGAAGGCCCTTTTTATGATCCAAATTTGGTTAACTAAAATGGATCTAATTCGTAATTCATGTTTGTTCTGTTCCTTTGGTCTTTTATTATTTTTTCCCTTTTTCTTACTTATAAGTTTCAGGCCATGTCTAATTGATAAATCTCTAAGTATCAGTACTTCTTCTAATTAAAATAGTTAATGTATCCAAACTTTGTTTAGTGTCCTGCTCTCTGTTTTTATTGGCTAGTGATTCTGGTCGTGCTTTTTTGAGTGGCCTATGGTATTTTCCTCTGTCACTAACTGAAAAGTATAGGATACTGATTTTTTGAGATATTAGTTGTCATAACATTATATCAATGCAGGGTTCTGGTTGGAAAATTGTTGCCAGTTTTGAGGGGAATTTCCCGAACAGGATCAAACAGCTTCCTTTGGACAGACATTTTGATATTAATAATGTCAAGAGGGTATGTTGGTGCTCTACTGCTTATATCTATTGTGTTCCTGTTGTATATCTCATAATTTTTTAGATTTTGCATTTGCATTGATCTTCTCATATTCATTTCTTATCAGATTGTGTTAGAAGCGGATGGCTATCAACCATATCTAATATCCCCTGAAAAGGGTTTGAGATCTTTGATCAAAGGTGTCCTGGAGCTTGCAAAAGAACCCTCTCGTCTTTGTGTTGATGAGGTAATGGAGCCATGTATATAAAGATTTTACCCTTTTTCTCTTTTTATGATGTTGAATGTTAAATTTTTTGATTTGGCCTTAACATATGGTTTCTTCATAGTATTGTTAGTCAATAGTATGCTCTCTGTTGGATGCATGATATGAACATCAAATGATACACTTTTTAATATTTTTCTGAGGCACTACATTTTATGTTCTTTTTGTTCCGCAAGAAAATGCTTAACTAATGACAAGTACTTCAGGTTCAATAAGAAGGATTTGTCAACTTTTATTTGACTTGAGAGGTCAGATATTCTTAAAATTTGTTTTTTTAGAATAGGTACATCAGGTCATTTGATGTCTTTTACCCAATTTTCTGTATGGATGGCAGTGAAAATCTCAAGCAATTATTGTTTCTGCTGACTGATATAGTTCCTGGCTGACTGGTAAAACAGGTTCACCGTGTTCTGGTTGATATAGTTTCTGCTTCTGCAAATGCTACACCAGGCCTGGGAAGATATCCTCCTTTTAAGAGAGAGGTATGGCCGCTTTTGATTATGTGTCACAATAGTTTTTCTGCATTTGTACATGATTAGACCTATATGTGGTTCAAATTTCCTTTTCCGTGTGACAATAGTTGAATGGTTTGAAACTTTTACAAGGTTGTGGCCATTGCAAGTGCTGCTTTAGATGGGTTTAAGAATGAAGCAAGAAAGATGGTGGTTGCACTAGTTGACATGGAGAGAGCTTTTGTCCCTCCCCAACATTTCATTCGTTTGGTGCAGAGGAGGTATTCTCAAAATGTTTGGCTGGTTTATTTTACGTAGTTATGTCAAGCTGTGATATGATTGAACTTCTTTGATATATTTGAGATATGTGCAACATTGTCTTCCGGATATCTGGATCTGAGTTCTTGTTATGGGATGGCTTGTCAATATTGATTTCTGGAACATCATGCTTAGAAAATTCTCACATTACGAACTTTTCTGAAATTAATGTCATAGAGTTTATTTCTTCTCTCCCCAATTTTGCATGAGCTGAGTTTTGAATGCATGCAAATGCAACTCCACGAATTTAGAAAATTTGGTATTTATTAGTTTAAATACTATTGTTGGGTATTTTCCTATCAACTTAAAGCTAGCAGTTTTGTATTTGACTTTTGTTGTCAGTCGGTCTAGTTTTTAGATCCGATTGTGTTTGTGTGGGTTTGGTTCCAGATGATATCAAATTCTCTATGCATGAAACCAGCATTTTTTTAGTTTAAACTCAGTTGTTTGGGCCTTTTCTATTAGTTTAAGCCTTTGGGACCAATGGTTCCTTAGCATTACTATTTTTTTCTTCTCTAAGTTCTTTCTTGAAAGTCCTGTGCACCATGCTTATTGCGTAATCTGTTTATTTTTTTAGGATGGAAAGACAGCGGCGAGAGGAGGAGGTGAAGACGCGATCTTCGAAGAAAGCAAATGAGGCAGAACAAGCAATACTGAATAGGGTACGATGTCCTTTTCCTGATGTAATTGGAGTATGACATGAGGAGGATGGGACATACTGAGGAGGCACTAGTTCCTTTTAATTTCTCCTTAAGAAACACATTTAAATCTCTACTTTATGTTTTTCCATATGTTCTCCTTCAGGCAACCAGTCCTCAAACAGGTGGTCAGCAAACTGGTGGAAGTTTAAAAGCAATGAAGGATAAATCCAGTCAAGCAGAGAAAGAAGCAAATGAAGCTTCTGCTTTAAAGACTGCAGGCCCTGAAGGAGAAATAACAGCAGGTTTGTGGAAAAAACTGTCTGCATCTTATGTTATTAGGCTTTACTGAATTTTTCTTCTTAATGTTGTTATTGCTGTGTGTTGTGTGGTGTTTCATTATTGTGTCAATGATTACTGAATTCAGAAGGCTGTCTATCTTTTCCTTTTATTTGAGTGAAAGATCTTTTAGGTCTGGTTAATAGTCTCTTGACTTTCCGGAATTATTATGATTTTAAGTCCTGATGGAGGCCTTCATTGAAAGATACTTAAACAACATTTTTAATCTATTGAAAGAAATGATCATGGGTTACTAGATGGGCTTGAGTCGTTAGTCTATTAACCTTGGATGCATTTGATCTATAACAATACCTGTGGTACATCATTGACTGGAATCATTTGCATTCATAGTCATTCACCAGAATCATTTGAATATCACTATACTGCTTTCCGATTCTCTGGGGGTAACCTTGCTGTTGCTTGTGTTGAAATAAGCCGAGATTCATGGGGGTGGATGAAGTTTTGAACATCAAACTCTTTCTTGGCTGTGTCATGGTCTTCTAGCTTATGCTGCATTGGCTTGTTCATTTTGTTCCTTGGACTGCATTTGGAGGAGTAGATGCCTGAATTCAGTATGAGCAAAGTTAAAGAGTAGATAAAATACATCATATATTGTCTGGATGGAAAATTGTAGATTCCAATTTGTGGGACAAGTCTCTGATTGCTAAAGTAGTATTAAGTAGGGTTGGTCCCGGATGTGTATCTTGACATTGTCTTAAACCTTCATTCTTTTTCATCAAGCCATAAAGTGCCTGCATACAAGTTGAAAACCAGGAAACTTGCAACTGCTGCCCAAGACTATATACTGTTGTAGCAGATAATTAGCTATTTAATAATTTTGGTATATCTCATTAGTATTTGTGGAATGCCTTTGAAATCCTTGCATGCATGCTTCATATCCCAGCAGTTTATGGATAAAGGCATGTTAATCCCCCTCTAGATGAAATTACTTAATTGCTTAAATGATTTTTTTTTTCACAAATTTATATTTAGAAGTTTGTGACTATTTTTTGTTGTCCAGGTTTCTTGTTGAAGAAAAGTGCAAAAACTAATGGATGGAGCAAGCGATGGTTTGTTCTGAATGAGAAGACTGGAAAGGTTTGTAACTAACATTTTGTCCCATATGCTTACATTTTTTAGACATGGAGTAGTAATGCTATTCAGATGTTTTAGGTGCTTTTGGGCATGGTATCTAACCTTTGTTAAATGATTTTAGCATTATAAAATTTTTAAAATGAGTTACATTCTAGCCTCCATTCTCTTATTTTTTATGTTTTTGCATTAAAGAAATATAGGACACTGTTATGATAGGCATGATTTAATCTCAATCATCCTTTGTTTGACAGCTGGGCTACACCAAAAAGCAAGAGGAAAGGCATTTTCGTGGTGTCATTGCTCTGGAGGTATGGAGAATTACTACTCTGTTTCAGTTTTGGTATTATATTATTTATTCTATTGTTACAACCTTTTTTCACCATTTTGTAGTTTATTGCCATCTTACTGGCTGGGCAGGAGTAAGTTGTATATGAATAGACCTATAAATAACCTTTATCAATGAAGGTTGCCTTATTACTGCAATACAAACACTTTCTAAGTTAAAATGGATAAAGATGGCCAATGATAAATTTAACAAGTTAACAGTTGCCTCACATACTAACGAACTTCAAGTAAAATATTTTAAGCTTTTTCTTAGTTTTACAAACTTCTAGTAAATGTTTTTAAGCTTTTTCTTAGTTTTCTTTGGATACATGCTACCCAGTGTTCATTCCTTTGGATGTTACTCTCAATTTTTTACCAAGTAGCTTCTGTTTTGAGCTGTTTTTCATCTTACTTCGCAATAATGTATGTACATTTGCTGGCGCAGGAATGTAATATTGAGGAGATTCCGGAGGAGGAGGAACCTCCAGCAAAAAGTTCGAAGGATAAAAAGGCTAATGGACCTGATTCTGGGAAAGCACCAAGTCTTGTATTTAAGATTACTAGCAAAATTCCTTATAAAACTGTTCTGAAAGGTATTCTTTATGTTTAAATCATGGAGTTCCTCTGGCGGTAAATTTTCTTTTTTTATTCATTTTTTCAAATTGATCTGCCTTTATCTTGCAGCCCACAATGCTGTTGTTTTGAAAGCTGAGAGCACCGCTGATAAGGCGGAATGGATAAACAAGATAAGCAAAGTTATTCAAGCTAGGGGAGGACTTGTTAGAGTTGCTGAAAGTGGTCATACGATGCGTCAGAGTCTTTCTGATGGTTCTCTTGTGAGTTTACACTCTCTTAACTTTGCAATACAAATTTTGAAGTAAAGAGCTACTTACCTGTGATGGATGTTGTTCCTTTTGCATATGCATAGAAATTGTGATCAAGTGTTAATTTCTCTTCTTGGTGGTTTTTCTAGGATACAATGGCTCGAAGACCTGCTGACCCTGAGGAAGAACTTCGATGGATGTCTCAAGAAGTACGTGGTTACGTTGAAGCAGTTTTGAATAGTTTAGCTGCTAATGTGCCCAAAGTAAGCTCATTCCTTAACTTTGCCAATTTAATATTTTCAGTTGGTTACTTAATAGATCTGATATTTTTGTGAATGGTTGAGCAGGCAGTTGTACTTTGCCAAGTCGAGAAAGCGAAGGAAGACATGTTGAATCAGTTATATAGCTCTGTCAGGTTGATGGCTTTCTTATTTCTCTCTTATCAATTAATGATCATTTTGTTTGTAGTAATTGTGCATGGATTCAATATATGGTAACATTATTGAAATTTTGTTTAGAAAGCTGATTGATGCTAACATAATTTGTATTTTACCTTGGGTAGTGCACAAAGCACGGCAAGGATTGAAGAGCTGCTTCAGGAGGACCAGAATGTGAAGCGTAGGAGGGATCGCTATCAGAAACAGTCTGAACTCCTGTCTAAACTAACCCGCCAACTTAGCATTCATGACAACCGAGCGGCTGCTGCCTCTAACTGGTCGGACGGTGGTGGTGGAGCAGGTACGTGGTCTTTTGTTCATATACCAAGTGGAAAAGATTGTTCAATTTTACATTTCCCTTGTCTGTTTAAACAATTAAACATTGAACTTTGAGTAAATATCTATAGTCTAATGACAGTGGATCTTTTCTTAACCTAATTGTTTGCTGATTTTGGAATTAAAAATTTTGTTCTGAACTTGAATTAATCTACTGTTTGATTATTGGAAAGGTTTCTCAAGTGACACTCAAGAAATGCTAACCAAACCTATTAATTGCTTGAACTGTCTTACTATTGAGCTACTTTCTGACAAAAGATTGTTAGATTGATTTGTTTGTACCATTGGATTTTAAAATTTTTCTTTATTTGTACCATTTAATTAAAAAGGTTTTTTTTATAAGACCGTCATTTTGATTTTAAAATGTTTGTTAAATCTCTATTTGAAACATTTTGATGATGGAAGTATTGGGTTATGTAATATGCAGAAAGCAGCCCTAGAACAAGTGCCGCATCAGGTGATGACTGGAGATCCGCATTTGATGCTGCTGCCAATGGACCTGTAAGCCTTCGCAGCTACTCTCGGTCTGCATCCAATGGTCACAGCCGGCGTTACAGTGATCCAGCCGAGAATGGTGATGTGAGATCTGGTTCAAACTCGGGCAGTCGTCGTACTCCTAATCGGGTGCCGCCGCCTCCGCCACCAACACAGTCAGGCTCCAAGTACTTTTAGGTGGCTTACAGATTTTGGTTGACAATTCATATTTTCTCTGCATATTTTTAGTGAGTGAAGGCCTGCTTAACCACTCATGATTCCAGTAGTTGGTTAATCACTTCTTTAGAATCTTCAAAAGAGGGTGCTTTGTGTAAATAGGACTCTATAGTTCCTGAGCTGAAAGTCAGGATTTTACGGCTTGCCCCTTGTCAGAACTATGAATTCAAAGTGTATTTGAATTCCATTTATCATATTCTTCTATTCATTATTTTGTTTTTGTTTTTGCTTCTGCTTTTGGCTCCTCCCCTCATTTTTGGAACCCGGTATAGTTGTATTTGTTTGTGTCAGTTCTGGATATATGCTTTTGGACTTTTGGCTTTGTATCATTTGGAAAATTCTTGTAAGTGGAGAGAGATAAAAATATTTCATATATCTACTTCTCTATTAAAGATGCAACTTTTTGTTGTATTTCTGAGTTGCGATGTTATTTTAATCAACTAATTGTTATGCACCTCAGTTAGTCTGTAACTGTACGAGTATATGGTTTATTTATTTATTTATTTATTTTTAATATTTTGGAGTAATCTATCTCTTTTCAAACTGCAACAAGTTATAGATTATTTTCGTTAGAGCCCGCGGACAGACGCAAAAGCCTATGCACTAGACAGTCATTGCCGATAGTTATGGTCCGAACAATTTGAAAATGACTGTAGCTCTTAGTTTTACTCCTTAATTTGCCATGATAGTAACAAGTAAATTTGAGATTTCCTCTTATAAAATGATTTGTGAAATTAATGTGTTCACTTAAATATTAATCTGGTATATTCTTTTAATATATATATATTTTTAATTTAAACATCCAAATTGATTATAGAATAAATGTTGTAGACTCCAATTAATTTTGTATTATATATATTAATATTTTTGTAACGTAATTTCGTGACTTGTATATGAACATTTTCCTTGTACAATTTCTTTTAATAATTGCAATATAGTATTGACTCAACTTTTACTGTAATCTACCGCATTTCTATGAATTTTGTTTTTCAAAAATCAGATTGAACAAGTATTTAAATGGCATGATCATATGAGGGGTGTGTGTTACTGTATTTTGAGTTATAAAAGATATTATTAATAAGAGTGGAGTTATTTGCATTCTAAAAATTACTAGAAACATTTTATTATTTTGTAGACTCTTCTATTAGCTAAAAAAAAAAATATTGAATTCTATTTTGTACTTTTTAAAATGCCAAAAAAAATCCTCGCAGAGACATTTTAAATAATTATCTTTATTTACTCTACATATTCATGAAGGTGCTGTTCACACACATAAAATACTCTAAAGACTTTATTTTTTTATGAACAAAATTTAATTATTTAGTTAGATGATCAATTATTACATTACTATATATATATATAAAGAAATTCAATTAACTTATCTTAAACCACTGTTCATGAATTAATCAATTTAATAAAAATGGCTGGCAAAGCTACCTAAGTTAGTCACCATATATCCAGTTGTTGGTTGTGGCCTGAGCATCAAGGTCAGGTTCAATTAGTTTCACCAGCAAGTTATTATTAACTATCAGTACCAGCTGCTGAAAATACCCAACAAGATTTAGAGGAATTGATCAGTTAATGACGTGGAGATGCGTCAAGTTTCAACCCATGTAGGGATTTCTTTCTTTCTTTTTCTTCTTCTAAATCTCGGCAAAGCTTAAAGAGGAGAGCCAAGAGAGCAAATTTGTTGAACAAACAAATTAGAAAAACGAAAGGCATTAAGGTAATAGCTGAAAATCATAAATAATTGTACTTTCTACATTGCAGCGTGGAAATATACGAATAAATTATAAAGCAAAAATTTTCAGACATACTGAAGTTAAAATTTTTAGACACGTTGAGTTCAGACCGTTAAATAAAATAAATTAATTTGATTCCTTTTACTGTAACGCTTTTTTCGCAAAATTTGTTAAGGACTATGCACTAGCAAATGTAGCCATATCTATGATGGTACCTGAACTTTTTCTCTAATATCTCCTATTTTGTCCTTCAATTATTGCCGCTTTATAAATATTTGTTTAAGATGATCTAAAGAAAAAGTTTAGGTTTTAAATCTAAAGAGAATTGAATGCTAATTGAGTGTGTTAAATAGGTGTTCATAATAAATTATTTTTAATAAAAATTATATTATAAATATTTTCATAATAATTTTTTAATTAAAATACAAGTATTTTTAATAATTTTTTAATTAAGTCAATTAGTCAAAGGCTGAGTGGTTAGAGTAGCTGTTCGGATCCTATTGAAGTATTTTAAGGGATTCACTCCTCCCTCAATTAATAATAATTAAGTAGTGATAATTTTTTTTCATATTAAATGTGAGTAGATTAAAAGTGGTACGAATATTAGTTTATACCGTTAAATAAAATAAATTAATTTGATTACTTTTACTATAACATTTTTTTCCCAAAGTTTGTTAAGGAATATGCATTACCAAATGTGGCCATCTTTATGATGGTTCCTGAACTTTCTCTCTAATCTCTCCTATTTTCTCCTTCAATTATTGCCGCTTTATAAATATTTGTTTTAAGATGATGGAAAGAAAAAGCTTAGGGCTTAAAAGTTAAAAGAGAATTGAATGCTTATTGAGTGTGTTAAATAGGAATTCAGAGTAATAATGTTATTATTATTCATAATAAATTATGTTTAATAATAATTATTATATTATAGATATTTTCATAATAATTTTTAATAAATTTTTTAATTAAGTCAATCAGTCAAAGATGGAGTGGTTAGAGCAGCAACGGTTAAAGAGAATCGATATATTCTGCATAGTCGCGCTCATTTTGATTCAGTAATTGTTTTCATCTCATCAAAATCTTTCTAGTCAATTGAATTTTTGTTATGGCTGCTTCTTCTCCTCCTCGAAACCATAAGTATGATGTTTTTCTAAGTTTCAGAGGAGAGGACACCCGTGACAACTTTACCAGCCATCTTTATTCAGCCTTGTCTCAGAAAGGCATTGAAACTTTAATTGATGACCAGCTTAACAGAGGAGATGAAATTTCACAGTCTATTGTGGATGCAATTGAAGCATCAGCTATTTCACTCATCATGTTCTCTGAAGGGTATGCCTCTTCCAGATGGTGTCTCGATGAACTTGTCAAAATCCTCCAACGTCAAACATTTTTGGCAAACTGGGTCAGATGCCTCTTCCAACGTCAAGATCATTTTCTCTGAAGGGTATGCCTCTTCCAAGCATCAGCTATTTCACTCATCATGTTACCGGTTTTTTATGGCGTTGATCCAGCACACGTGAAATGGCAAACTGGGTCTTCTGGCGATTCATTTTTGAAGCTTGAAGAAAGATTCAAGGAAAATTCAGAGAAGCTGCAGACTTGGAGGAATGCTTTGAAGGAAGCGGCCGGTTTGTCCGGCTTTCATTTTCAGTAACATTAGGTAATCAAATTTCTTTTGTCATACCATTATGGTGATGCAACAGAATGTTATTTTCTGCTTAATTAATTACCAGCACCCAGCTAGTTATAGTGAATTTTTTTGTCAAGTATGCTGAATTATATACATCAATTTTATTAGGCATCCTAATGTCTTCCGGCAAGTGATTTGTGGAATTGATATTTGACAGTTACATTTGGTGTTCTAAATTCTGTATGTGTTAAACTCTTTTAAAAGAATTTTGACAGAGTTATTAAAATCAGCATTTGTGTGTTTTTATTGGGCGTTCTTTCATATTTCAAGTAATTCCAATCTGTCACTCATATTCCTATTTAAGAGTTATTGTCATTTTTTCGTGCAAATCCCTCCTATTTGAACTTATTATTTTACATATTTGCTAGGCCTGAATCGGAACTTGTAAGGGAAGTTGTTAATCAAATTTTGAAGAGGCTGGCTGAAGTGTCTCCGTGTAGTAATAAAAACCCATTGGTTGGAGTAGAATCAAGAGTTGAGGAAATTGAATCTCTATTAGGTGCTGAGCAAAAGATGTTTACGCTTTAGGGATTTGGGGCATTGGTGGTATAGGCAAGACAACAATTGCTAGAGCTATTTTCAATAAAATCTCTAGTAACTTTGAAGGTTCTTGCTTCCTTCAAAATGTTAGGGAAGAATCACAAAGACCGGGAGGATTAGGTTGCTTGCAACAAAAACTTCTTTCAAAATTATTGCAGGATCACAATGTGATTCCTGATATTGCCCTGAGCTTTAGAGGGCTCAGCAGCCGGAAGTTTCTGATTGTCCTTGATGATGTGACTTGTTTCAAACAAATAAAATCTTTAATCGGAAGTCATGATTGTCATATGGCAGAGAGTCGAATCATTATAACAAGAAGAAATCAACAAGTGCTTAGAAATTGTTGTGTCAAAGAGAAATATGAGATGAAGGAATTAGGGGATGATCTTGCACTTGAGCTTTTTAGTCGATATGCCTTCAAACAAAACAATCCTCATAAAAGGTTTGAGGAATTGTCAAGCAGGGTAATAAATTATGCTCAAGGTGTTCCATTAGCTATTGAAATTTTGGGTTGTTTTCTATTCGAAAAAGAAAAACAATTTTGGGAAAGTGCAATAAACAAATTGAAAAGAATTCCCAATATGGAAATCCAGAAGGTGCTAAAAATAAGTTTTGATGGTATGGATGATGAAGAGAATTTTTTTTTTCTAGACATTGCTTGTTTCTTTAAATGGAAAAATAAACACTTGGTTATAAATTTTCTTAATGCTTGTGGCTTCACTGCACAGATAGGAATAAGTAGTCTTGTCGTCAAGTCTCTTATTTGTATACATGGCAACAATATAACAATGCATGATCTGCTGCAAGAAATGGGTAGGGAAATTGTCCAGCAAGAATCAATGAATGATATAGGAAAACGTAGTCGGTTGTGGCATCATGAGGATAGTATCAAATTTCGGACATCTAATGCCGAAAGGATTTTGTTACAGAATATACTATTTTGGAATGCTACTTAATATGCAAAGTTCACTTATAATCGTATAAGTAGATGGGTTTATAAAATTAATAAAGGATTAGCAATGGTAAGGAGGAAAAAAGAAAAATTAGAAAAAAAGGAAACCAGTGGTACATGATGCGGCAATAATGTATAATTGCCATATCAATTTATTTATAACAGTTTGCCGACAAACATTGATAGTTTATACGTTTAGTATTACTTGTATTATTGTGTCTCTCTGTAAGTAGGTTTAGATTTACTAGTTTGATTGCCTGAAAATAACTATCTACTTGAATTGTATAAATTTGTTTTCAACATTATGGCCTTTTTATTGATTATTAGGTTTTTGAAGAATTGAGGGCATCTGCTTGGATATGTCTAAAGTGAAAGAGATCCATCTAAATCCTGACACTTTCAGAAAGATGCGTAAATTGAGATTTTCGAAATTCTATTGCTCAATCAAAGGAGAGAACAAATGTAAGGCATCTGATTTCCAGGGTCCTGTATTTACTGAAGTGAGGTATTTTCACTGGCATGGATATCCATTGAAATTATTGCCTTCAAATATTCATCTGGAGAAGCTAGTTTTACTTGAAATGCCACATAGCAATATTCAACAACTTTTGGATGGTGTCCGGGGGTGTTTATCTTAGCATATAGTTGCAGTGTTTAAGTCATAACATTTAATTATCATACATGCTAATGATTTGACCAGACCTCTTTTTTGTACCAGCAGCATTGTTATAAGCTAAAGTGGAAAATCATCTCTGCCTGCAGTATTCTTACCAGAACTCCAAACACCCCATTGGGTCAACATCTGAACACGCTAGTTGTCCTGAATCTAAGGGATTGCAAAAGCCTGAAAAGTCTTCCAGCTGGAATTTATTTGGAATTTCTTAAAGAACTTGATCTTTTAAATGGAACTGCAATTGAAGAACAGCCCTCAACCATTGAATGTCTATATAAGCTTTTGCACTTGCGAAAGCCTTAACAGTCTCCCAAGTGGCCTTTGTAAGTTAAAATTGTTAAAGTATCTTACTCTCAATGGTTGCTCAAATCTTCAGAGATTGCCTGATGAACTCGGAAATTTAGAAGCTTTGTGGAGTTTGCATGCTATAGGAACTGCTATATGAGAAGTGCTGTCATCTGTTTTCCATTTGAACAACATTGATCTCTTAAGTTTCCAGAGAAGCAGGGGTCATAAGCAGATGGGTTTATGATTGCCTATCACATTATCTTTAGATGGCTTGCGCACTCTACGTATTAAAATCTAACTGATTGCGGCATCACCCAGTTGCCTGAAAATATTGGCCAGTTATCCTCACTAGGCAAATTGGATCTACAGAAAAACAATTTTGAGAGAATTCCAGAAGGTGTCATACAACTTTCTAAGTTGGGAAGGCTCTGCTTAAGGTATTGGGAGAGGCTTCAATCCTTACCAAAGCTTCCATGCAAACTACATGAGTTGGATGCACATCATTGCACAGCACTGGAATCATTATCGGGTTTATTCTCAAGTTTTGAAGCTCGTACTCAGTATTTTGATCTGAGTTATAATTATAAATTGGATTGAAATGAGATCAGAAGAATTCTTGAAGATGCTCTGCAAGAAACTCAACTTTTGGCAGCTGCACTATGGAAAGATGTAAGAGAGGAGTTTTTAATTTCTTTTTTTCTTTAAATTAAAGTGGACAATTAATATTTGATTAAAGTTATGAGTTTCTGTGGTACACATATATTATTCTAAAAAATATGCACTTTTGGGTCGTGTCTTTTTAACTAAACCCTAAACCCTAATAAAATTCATAATAATTTTATTTTTAATAAAAATTATATTATAAATATTTTCATAATAATTTTGTAATTAAAATATAAGTATTCTTAATATTTTTTCAATTAAGTCAATTAGTCAAAGGCTGAGTGGTTAGAGCAGCTGTTCGGATCCCATTGAAGTTCAGTCCTTCCTCAATTAATAATAATTAAGTAGTGATAATTTTTTCTCATACTAAATGTGAGTAGATTAGAGGTGGTACGAATATAATTTTATAGCGTTAAATAAAATAAATTAATTTGATTACTTTTACTATAACATTTTTTCCCAAAGTTTGTTAAGGAATATGCATTACCAAATGTGGCCATCTTTATGATGGTTCCTGAACTTTTTCTCAAATCTCTCCTATTTTCTCCTTCAATTATTGCCGCTTTATAAATATTTGTTTTAAGATGATGGAAAGAAAAAGCTTAGGGCTTAAAGTTAAAGAGAATTGAATGCTAATTGAGTGTGTTAAATAGGTGTTCAGATTAATAATGTTATTATTATTCATAATAAATTATGTTTAATAATAATTATATTATAGATATTTTCATAATAATTTTTAATTAAAATATATGTATTTTTAATAAATTTTTAATTAAGTCAATCAGTCAAAGGCCGAGGTTAAGAGCAGCAACTGTTAAAGAGAATCGATATATTCTGCATAGTCGCCCTCATTTTGATTCGGTAATTGTTTTCATCTCATCAAAATCTTTCTAGTCAAATGAATTTTTGTTATGGCTGCTGCTTCTTCTTCTTCTTCTTCTCCTCGAAACCATAAGTATGATGTTTTTCTAAGTTTCAGAGGAGAGGACACCCGTGACAACTTTACCAGCCATCTTTATTCAGCCTTATCTCAGAAAAGTATTGAAACTTTCATTGATGACCAGCTTAACAGAGGAGATTAAATTTCACAGTCTATTGTGGATGCAATTGAAGCATCAGCTATTTCACTCATCATTTTCTCTGAAGGGTATGCCTCATCCAGATGGTGTCTCGATGAACTTGTCAAAATGCTCCAATGCAAGAGGGTGTATGGACAGATTGTGTTACCGGTTTTTTATGGCGTTGATCCAGCACACGTGAAATGGCAAACTGGGTGGTTTGGCTTTCAAAGTATGAAATCTTCTATAACCTTGAAGAAGCCATCAGGTTGGTTCGGTAATAAGAAGGTACTCGGCTTTGCTATTAGTGCTATTGTAGCATTTGGAGACCATCATGTCAGAGAAAAGAGGTGGTTCGAATTGTTCTGTGAATTCAAAGTCAAACTCAAAGATTCGCATGTCATACAGAGATTTTTGGGATGGTTGACTATGTAGAGTCAGATCACTTACTTTTGGGGTACTATTTCTTCGATGATCGGGATTTGAATGATTTTTGGAAATACAATTGCATTCTCGAGGCAGTTCAATTCTATTTTAAGGAAGATTTTTAGCGCGCTGAACGTTTGGAGTGTTGCCTGGTGAAAAATGTGGGACCCATTTGTTCTATGCACAAGACTACAAAATATCAACGGAAGATCCAAGTGGATTTTTCTACCATAACCATGAAGAGGAACAACACCCCAAAAGACTCAAATATTCTTGAATATGTTTATAGCAGCTGGTGTTTATGACAGATATGTCAGATTAATTCATCGGTACCATTTGATCTTAAAATGTTGCTTTCTAGACATTTCTTTTATGATTTTATATTTTTATATGATGGTGGAAATGACTTATAGATGTTCTTCATAGCCAGTTAGTGCCTGTTTGGTATAACTTATTTAAGCGTCATAAGTGCTTATTTAATCGTATAAGTACTTTTTAAAAATTTTTATGGTGTTTGGTTATTTTTTTAGTAGAGTCTTTTTAACTTAAATAAGTTAATTTACCTCTACTAAAAAAAGTCAAAAATTTGAGTTTTTGAGAGTAGAGGTTAGAGAGCTTTTCTAAAAATATATAATATAAAAAATATTACACAGTTTAATGGTTCAAAAATACTTTTTTTTTATTGACAACCAAACAACCAATGACTTTTTGTCTAAAAGCTCTATTGGTACAAGCTCTACTGCTATAAGTTCTACTGTTATAAACTCTATTTAATAAGCTGTACCAAACGGAGTCCGATTATAATTTGTCATTTGGTTAATTTGGCTAGTGTTTAGATCCTTGTGCATTTGTGTTCGTTTGGTTTCTGCATGAAATGTATATTAAATCAAATTCACAATACATGTAAGCAGTCCGTTTATAGTTTAGACAGAATTTTCGGCTCACTATCACTGAGATTTTTGGATCAATGCTTCCTTATCAGTAGTAAATTTTTTGCTGAATTCTATTCAGAAAATTTCTCTGCAACTAGCTTATGTTGAAATCTCTTTAGTTTTGTTTGGCTGGAAAGACAGTATCAAGTGTTGGAGGTGAACTAGGAGCGAACTTTGAAAAAGGCAACCGAGGTAGAGCAAGGGATTGTGAATAGGGTATGAGGTCCTTTTCCTGATATAATTGGAGTATGACTTCAAAGGACGAATGCATTGAGTAGACACTTTTTCCTTTGAAATCAGAATCTAAACTATGCTGCTCAATGGTTCTAGTGTTATAAAACTTTGGAAATGAGTTACATTTTGGCCTCTATTCAATGATTTTTATACGTCTTTCCATTCCCTGAGTTCTACATAGAACTTATAGAAATAAATAAAAGTTGTTAATACTAACAGCAAAATGCTCCATATATCAGTGCATCTCTATGAATACTAGCTATATGGGAACAAATGTTGAATTAGATATATACCTCTGTCAGATTGATGGCATTCTTCATCACTGTGCATCAATTAAAAATCATTTTATTGATAGCCATTGTGCATTGATTCAATATATCACAATATTCTTGAATTTTACTTTGCAAGATACACCATTTTGATTTAAAAATGTCACTTTGTCAGATCTCTATTTGAAATTGTATGATGATGAAAGTGTTGGGTTATGTAATTTACAGAACGCAGACCCAGAAACAAGTGCTGCGTAGGTGATGACTGGAAATCTGCATTCGATGCTGCTGCCAATGGACCTGTAAGCCATCGCCGCTACTCTTGTTCTGCATCCAATGGTCACAGCCAGCATTACAGTGATCTGGCCTAGAATGGTGAAGTGAGATCTGGTTTGGACTCTGGCAGTGTCTGAATTGCGTTATTATTATTATTATTATTATTATTATTATTATTTTGACAGTTCAATTGCTGTCTTATTATCATACATCTCTCCTTTGATAGTCTCAAATATTTATGGAATATTTTAGAAAATTAAATAGCATTTGTTCACAAATTATTTTTGTTAGACGGTTATATACGAATTACATAAGAGGTTATTTGTTAAATGTTTGAAGTCTGAAATTTTATTAGTTTAAGATCTTTTCTAAAATATGTTTGTTAAATTTTTTGGGTAATCGCTATTAATATGCTACTGCTCACCTTTTGTCATTAATAATAGGGAATGTTGGAACGATTTATTTATTCATGTTGTATAATTTCGTGCGCGTCATTGAATCTCTCTAATTGGTATGATATTTTTTCTATTAATCAATAAAGGCTGAGCGACGGATAAGTTGAACAGGGTTATGAGGTCCTTTTCCTGAAATCATCGGAGTACGAATTCAAGTGATCTCTTTAATGAGAACGCAGTCTGACTCTTATCAGTATTAATTTATTATTATTAGGCTGATAAATGCAGGCTTTAGTGAGTGAAGCCCTGCTTAACCACTCCATTGGTAGAATCAGCAGCTTGGTTTAAAATTCACTTTATTAGAATCATTGGAAGAGGTGCATGTGTACACAAGATAATAGGTCCTAAATTTCAGGATTTTGAGGCGTGCTCCCATGTCATGTCAAAACAATACAACGGATCCATCCAAGTGGATCCAACGGCTGAGTACAACTGAGGTATGGTAATACAGTTGCATCGTAGCCGCCGGATCCTTCTTATTGACGCCACAACGCCATCTGATGCACACGAGAGTCTTCAAGACGAAGCTTCAGAGATGAGGGGTTCATTGAGGCATTGTGTCAAGCACCCTGTCCATTCTATCAAACACCTTGCATTGCCGAACATTTTCCAATAGTCTTAATGTCCATTTCCCTCGGACGTAAATTCCATGTTCAAATTTCAAGGTATTGTTGTCTTCCTACTAATGATGTTCAAAGAAAATGATACCTTTCTCGGCCCCTCATTGAAAAGAGGCATTAAATGGATTGTCTGGATGAGTCATACGTAATGCATCTCACCTTGGCAGTATACGTCAGACGGACCCTCAAATGAGATTACTTATTCAATAGGTCAATTACGTGTTCAAAGTTTCACTTTTGGACTAATGGCTCTTGAGCTGTCATTCACTATTTTCTCTATTCGCTTGAAATAAAGGTCAACAAAGCATCTTCAGTAAAATTATTATCCACCAAGCAGTGCTTGGAAAATGAGGTGAAATCGATTACCACGAAACTTTCAGGAAGATTCCAAAAATAGTTATGGTCGGATCAATCTAAGAAATAAGCACTGAAGGTCAAAAGCAAGAGTCTTACGGTAAAAAAAAGGTTGGATAAAAATTGCGAGTATTGGAAAATAAATGCGAGTAGTGCTACTTTATGTTAAATTTGCTGGCAAATACACAATCTTTTGCCTTTTTAGCTGTCAACCACTATTTTCTTTCTCCATTTGAAACAAAACACAACAAAGCTGCGTCCTTTGTGATTCCAACTTCCAAGCATCTACATATGTTCCACATTTCCACAGTGCTTTGATTGAATTAATTGAATGTTTTCATCTAATCAAAATCTCTCTAATCAATTGAACTGTTTCTTTTACGGCTTCAGGTACCAGCACCACAATGAACACATAAATTTGAAGGGTCATGTGGTGTCTTGCCGACTTAAACTGTGAGGTAGGCGAGCCCAAGTCACGAGTTCAAGAAGGAACATTGAATAAAATGTTGGATAAGTCTATGCGTTGTGGAAGTAGTGTATATTGTGTATTTATAGAATAATTTATTGAAAAATCTAAGTCGTTTATTGATCTACATGTCAGTTGTTAACAGACACAATTGTTGTAGTTAACAAGATGATTGAAATCAGGCTACGGTGCAATTGTGGTACCGTGCCACAGTTGCATCCAGCCGTTGGATGCTCTTAGATTTGTAGAGTCCACTGGCATCCAACGGCTGGATGCAACTGTAGCACGGGTTTCTCCAGATGATTGTGACTTGAGATATGAATTTACAAATGTAAAGATCGGTGGAAAAAGAAAAATTTTAGGTCAAATTCTCTGAACAATTGTTGATTTTGTCACGCTGGAGAAAAAAAAAACCGCCAGATTTTTTGGGGAAATATTTTAGCTTTTTCTAATTGTCTCACATTAGTCGGTCTTCTTCAGTAGTAGTAAAGCATCCATATGTGCTACGTGCATTTCAATCAATTAATTAATTAACAGGAATCTTTGCTAAAATTATTGTATCAATTTTAGAAAAGAAAAGAGAAAAAAATTCACTATAGTACAAAAATAAGATGAAACAGTCATTCATCACAAGCCAACTTTTAAGAACACTCAAGTAGACGTTACAAATGTAAAGGTATTGATGAGGTATAAATATTTTCATTTTTTCTAAAATTATTTTATTTAACTTTTGCCCAAAGTTCAAGTAATTATTTCTAATTAGTTTGTGGTAAAATAATAATAATAATGATGATGGTTTTCTTAATTTTTTATATATTTATTTTGTATCTAGTATGAGAGGGATGAATCAATTTCTCCTTTATAATTTTTTTTTTAAAAATTTTGAGTGAGAGAGTTGTTTTCTCCTGGTATAAGAGAGAGTACTGTAATTATTCTCTTATTGTGTTTAATTTAGAGAAAAGAGTTATAATTCTTAATTAAATAATGAAATTCTTCTACTTTGGCTAGTAGTTTTTTTTTTTTCACACCCAATTTATTTCAAGTTTTTCCACATAAATTTTCCAATTTTCTCAATTTTCACTTTAGTTCCATGTCATAATTCCAAACAAACATGAAAATTCCAGATGAAGATAGTTCAAAAGAATACTGATATTTCGAAATTCTTCTGCAACTATATAATATAAGGCAGCTTCCAACAAATTATTTGGTGGACCTCAGAAAGGAAAAAGAAATAAAATTCTGGAATTTTGTTTCAAAACAACAGATTTACTATCGCTCTTTTTCATACGTCTTCGAATTTCAACTTACAGTCAGCAAGTTAACCCGTGATTCTAGCTAGGCATCTTCCTTGAAATTACTGCATCTATACTTTACAATAGAAAATAAGGTTTTCTCAGTACTCAACGACCATTCATTCATCTTTTTAGCGGTCATCAACTAATTTGTTTCTTCAGTTGGAGTAGACACGGCCTTTACTTTCAACAGAAAATGATGTGAAATTATCACGAAACATCTCGGAAGATTCCAGGCAAGCATCCAACAAGGCATCTCTACACAGTCTGCAGTCACATTCCATTATTTTTACATCACAAATTTTCGTCAATTCAAAATCTCTCATCTACTGAGCGGTTGTGGCTTCTTTTTCTTCTTCTCATCCATCAACCAGTATGAGCTTGAGTTTGAATTTGATGAATCCTCGAAACAATGAGTATGATGTTTCTGTTATGGCTTCTTCTTCTTCTTCTTCTCCTCGAAACAGTAATAAGTATGGTGTTTTTCTTAGTTTCAGAGGAGAGGACACCCGTGACAACTTTACCAGCCATCTTTATTCTGCTCTGTGTCACAATAACATTGAAACTTTCATCGACAACGATCTTAAGAGAGGAGATGAAATTTCACAGTCTCTGCTTGATACAATTGAAGCATCGGCCATCTCAATCATCATTTTCTCAGAAAGATATGCTTCTTCAGGATGGTGTCTCGATGAACTTTCAAAGATCCTCGAACGCAAGCACGATTATGGACAGATTGTGATTCCAGTTTTCTGTCGCGTTGATCCATCGCACGTGAGACGGCAAACTGGGACTTTTGGAGATTATTTTTCGAAGCTTGGAAAACGATTTCCAGAGAAGATGCATAGATGGGCGAATGCTTTGACAGAAGCAGCCAACCTTTCTGGCTTTGATTCTGATGTTATTAGGTAACGGCGATCTTCTATCTAATTCTTACTACTAATTAATCTAGTATCTGTAATAAGTGACATTATAAGAATGAGTTTAACTTATCAATAGTTTATTAATTAAATCATTTTTATGAAGATTAGGTTATTATCCTGCATATTTAATTAATTTTCCAATTATTTTATTTTATGAAATTGTTCTTCACATTAAATTAGTTATTTTATATTGCAACTAAAAACACATGCACACATGATTCTCCGCCTCGTTTCATATATTTGAAATGTAGTTGCTGTTATGATTTTACTAGGCCTGAATCTAAACTTGTTGAGGAAATTGCCAATGAAATTTTGGAGAGGCTGGAGGAAACTTTTCAAAGTTATAACAAAGACTTGGTTGGAGTTGAATGGCGCATTAAAGAAATTGAATCATTATTATGCACTGCGTCTGCGGGTGTTTACATATTGGGGATTTGGGGCATCGGTGGTATAGGCAAGACAACAATCGCTGATGCTGTTTTTAACAAAATCTCTAGACATTTGGAAGGTTCTTACTTTGCACAAAATGTTAGAGAAGCAGAAGAAACTGGCGGAATAAAGGACTTACAGAAGGAACTTCTGTCCAAGTTGTTGAATGATAGAAATTTGAGGAACATCGAGTCTCAACTCAACAGACTTGCTCGCAAGAAGGTTCTAATTGTTTTTGATGATGTGACTCATCCAAGACAAATAGAATTATTAATTAGACGCCTTGATCGGTTAGCTTCAGGGAGTCGAGTGATAATAACAACAAGGGATAAACAAGTTCTTAAAAATTGTCGGGCCAGGCCAATATATCGGATGAAGGAATTAGAAGATGCTGATGCTCATAAGCTTTTCTGTCAGTGTGCTTTTGGAGGAGACCATCCAGATGCAAGTCATACAGAACTCACAGACAAGGCAATCAAATATGCGCAGGGGGTTCCTTTAGCTCTTAAAGTTTTGGGTCGCCATCTATGCGGAAGGAGCAAAGAGGAATGGGAAAGTGCAATGAGAAAACTGGAAGTAATTCCTGACAAGGAAATCCAGGAGGTATTAAAAATAAGTTATGATAGCTTGGATGACTCTCAGAAGAATGTTTTTCTAGATATTGCATGTTTCTTAGAAGGAGAGCATAGAGATGAGGTGACAAGCTTTTTTGATGCTAGGGGCTTCCAAGCTAAAATAGAATTAAGTGTTCTTGAAGGTAAGTCTCTCATAACTTGCTTCCATAACGACATAAGAATGCATGACTTGATACGAGATATGGGAAGAGAAATTGTTCGAAATGAATCTATCGATCATCCAGGAGAGCGCAGTAGGTTGTGGTATCACGAGGATATTTATGAAGTTTTGAAGAACAATACGGTGAGGAATAATAAGTTTTTAATTGTATCTTATTTGTGTTACATTTATGTTAGCAATTTGTCTGAATATGTCTTTTTGAATAAGAATAGCATTAATACAGCTTAAAATTAATTGAAAAATAATATTAAAAAATTGGTAAAATAAAATAGATAGATCCGATATTTCCCCAACTCAGTTTGAATTATGCCTTTAAAATCCCCAGCAAACTAACGCCTTCGGAGAGAGACCCAAAAAAAAAAAAAAAACACCTCAATCTTATAGCATTTCCTTTTCAACTCAAGCTCTGCCCCTATCCTTATTTTTCACTAAAAAAAATTGATTGAATTAGTTTTAGAGTTTACATATTAAGCATCTTCCTGAATTTTCTATTTTACAATTCCTAATAAATTTACCCAAATAGTTTATTATAAAGTGATTGTAATATTTCTATTTGGGTTTGACGGCTTAAAAATAATTGTTTATTTGTTTGCTTCAATTATATTCTAACTTATGATCTCCTATTTGAATGTTAGGGAACTGAAGCAATCGAGAGTATCTCCTTAGATATGAATAAAGTCAATAGAGAGATACACATAAATTCCTATGCTTTCTCAAAGATGCCTAACTTGAGATTCTTGAGAATCTATGGAGATGAGAACAAATGTATGGTCTCTCATTTAGAGGGTGTGCCATTTGCTGAAGTGAGGCACCTCGAGTGGCCTCAATGTCCTTTGAAAACTTTGAATATATGTGCGGAGAAACTTGTTTCACTTAGAATGCCTTGCAGCAGGGTTGAACAACTTTGGGATGATGTTCAGGTATATATTTATTTGAAATTCTTTCAGTAATAAATTCTAAATAAAATTGATGCTATAATTAATATATGTGGTAGTATATGTTTTATTTATAAAGATGATGATGATGATGATGATAATAATAATAATAATTTTTTTTTGGGGCACAGGATCTTGTTAACTTAAAAGAAATAGACCTCAGTGGATCCACGTCGTTAACCAAACTCCCAGACTTGTCACAGGCCAAAAATCTTAAGATTCTGATGTTAGGCGGCTGTTTAAGTTTGATGGAGACTCGCTCATCTATTCAATATCTAAATAAACTTGAAGTTCTTTATCTAGGAAAGTGCGAAAGCCTGACGAGTCTTCCAATTAGCATTCCTTTCAAAGATCTCATGAACTTCCCAATGGTCACACCTTGTCATATATATACTTTAGAGTTAATAAAAGCCTGTATGCGTTCAAATCTCTGACATCTCTTGAAATCATTGACTGCCAAAATTTCATGATGTTGCCTTATGAACTTGGAAATTTAAAAGCCTTGGAGACGTTGATCGTTGATGAAACTGCTATAAGAAAAGTACCAGAAAGCCTTGGTCAGTTATCCTCACTAGAAAGTTTGGTACTATCTAATAACAATTTGGAGAGATTACCAGAAAGCCTCAATCAGTTATCCTCACTAGAATATTTGCAACTATTCGAAAACAGTTTGGAGGGAATGCCAGAATACCTGAGGAGTCTTCCAAGAAAGTTGACATCGCTCAATTTATCTGTTGACTTGAGAAATTGGACCCGAATGAGCTCAGTGAAATCGTCAAAGATGGGTGGATGAAGCAGGTGTGTCTCTTAACTCAATCCTTTCATTCTATTTTCTTTAATTCAAGCTATCATTATTTTTCATAAATTACTAATTTTTTATTTTTGTGTTGCAGTCGTTTGATGGTAACATTGGGATCGCTAAAAGTATGTATTTTCCTGGGAATGAAATTCCAAAGTGGTTTAGGTATCAAAGTATGGGATCTTCTGTAACCTTGAAGACGCCGCCAGCAGATTTCCTCAATAATAAAATATTAGTAGGCTTTGCTTTTTGCATTGTTGTAGCATTTCCAGCCTCAGAGTACTTTGAGCATCAAATCCCAAGGAAATCTCGACCGTCGGTCTTTGGGGAGAATTAGTTATGTCGAGTCAGATCACGTGTTTTTGGGTTCCTATTTATTGGGTAAGAGAGATGAGAGTGAAGTCTCTTTCTACATTTCGCCTCTTAAATGTTTGTGAAGTGAAACAATGTGGGATTCATTGTTTTCATTTTGATAATTCATTAAACTCAAAGATTCTACGGATAAAGTGAAGAGGAAGAGGAAGAGGAACCACACACCAAAAGACTGAAATGTTCTTCGTTTCAACCCAACACTCAAGAATATCTACAGGCTCCTTGGAATTGGAATTGAAATTACGATCCAGTCCTTCGCCGTCAGATTTATTTACGTTTACAGCCGCCATCCATGACGGTAAACGCCGCCTGCTTCCATCCCCAGCTCCACTGCCACTGTCGCCGACTCCAACCATTTTTTTTCCACAAATAATTTTACATAAATTCAAACTTCCGAATTTCGTTAACGAAATTGACTCATGATTAATAATATATAATAATTACCAATTTCTACAACATATAAGTTCATTAAGAACTTACCAGTTTTTCACAGAACTTGTCCGCGGAATGCTCCCGAGTTACCAACTTACCATCCTTTTTTTATTTCTTAAATTCTTAACTACATTTAAATATTTATTTATCATTATGGAAGCAGTTGTAGTCCAACGATTCTTCACCGCCAAACCAAATCGTCCCGTTCGATCAATATCCAATTTACTGTAAATGAATGCAGCTAACCTGGCAAAACCCACGCGCTGACGCCCAAACGAACTCCTCGCGCGTAAAATCAAACACTTCCGTCACTTCAAATCCTCGTGCGTATAATTGAACCCAAGCTTCTCATTTGGGAAGGCTGTACACTCTCGCTTTAATTTATTTATATCATCCTTTTTGGTTAATTTAAGAAAAAAATAGAAAAAGAAACAAAATGGATCGCGCCATTCACAGAACCAAAATCATAAAAAATCATCTCTTGCAACCAAACTCGGATCAAATTCTCTAGCAAAGGTTAAACGAGAGAGATTTTGCAGGTGTGTGAGAGACTGAGAGATAGATTTTGCAGAGAGAGATCGTCAAAAGCAAAGGTTAAACGCAAGATTAAATGGTGCGTTTTTTATTTGCCAAAACGGTGCGTTTTAATTCGGGGTGCAATTCGGGGTGGTTTAAAATCGGAGGAAATAGCTTTTTCCATTTATTAATTTCTTTAGTTAGAACACTAATATTAATATGCTAATCCAATTGAAGTTAAAAGAGCAAGAAAGATTTTCATGTGTTCAAATTTTTAAAACTGGAAAGAAATATTTTCATGTTTAATTAGTCCTAGCTAGAAGTGTAGCTGCTCCCACTGTCCACTGATGAAGTAAGTGGCTGGCTTATAGGTACTATCAACGTTATTGGATAGGAGGTTAGTGGCGGCCGAGTAGGTGGACTCAGTTCAATTACGCGTAATTAAATTCAAATTAAAAAAATTCACATGGAACGGTGCCTGTTAAGAGTGTCAGTCAAAGGAAAAACAGGACAGACGTGAAGTGCTGTTGTATGCAGGTCGCAGGTCATTGGCAGAGCATCGGTGAATACGGAATGACCAATCTTGTGTCGGAATAATTTTCTATATATGGATTGTGGGTAACTTACATTATATATATATTCATCAAAAAAATTTAATCCAATAACTCAAGATATATCAATAATCAAATACTATTTAAATTCATGAATAGTATTCTTAAATTGATGTAAGTTACGTTATAACATGACCCATGTAAACATGACTTAATTCTTACTAGATTACACGTACCACTCATCTAGAAATTTTGAACCATATGCAGTCTTCAATTGTTCAACTTTCACTATGTAATATTTATTAATTGTTTGTTGTTGGATGGATGAATCAATAAATTCAAAATAAATGGTAATTAACCGAGGATGTAGATCTATGAGTTCTCTTTTTTTTTTTGTCTTTCATTTCTATTCGGGTCATGTCTGGAATATCCCAAAAATTACATATCCATTTACTAACTAAGAATGCGCTGATTAGATTAAGATTATTTTAGTTATTCTTACTTTTTCAGTTTTCAAACTTTATAAGAATAAAATCGTTTTATTAAGTTTTGAGATTTGAATTTAACAGAAAATACAAATTTACGCTCGAGGATTAAATTTACCGTATTTTAAATTAAATTAATTTCTCTCGAGGATCCTATGAGTAGTGGTCTCAGCAAGGCAGTAAAGTACCTGTTTAACTTGTGATAAATTACAGGCTCTGTTGAACATATAAAAATATCAAATTTAAATATTACAAACAATAAAAAACAGAATGCAACTCCTAATCGGTTATTTGTTTTAGTAAATAAACTTCACCGTTCCGTTTCAAGTTTCCACAGTCAGTTGCATCGATCATATGCTGAAGCTACGGTGGAATGATAGATCTTCTTTTAGTTTCCTGCACATTGAAACTCTCTAATTGGTGTGTTATTTTTTCGTGAAATTTCTAATATCTATTAATAATTTCTTAATGTTACTGAGAAGTTAGTAGATCATGGGATGAGAGACGAAGACTTTTGGCTGATCTAACTCCTATTACAATCAAGTTGGTAACTGCATTTGGTAATTACATATTCAGTACTTGCAATCTCTTATCGCCTTTCCAAGTTGATTTTAGTTATTTTTCCTTGATATTCTAAGTGCATGGACTTGATGGAACGGTCAGGTTCTGTGGTGGTGTTAGAATTGCTAGAAAACATTGTTGTATAGGTTCTGTCATGATATTCTCATGTGCCATATAAATCATCATTGTTTTGCAAGTGCTCTATGGCATTCTTTACTGGATAGGCTAGCCAGGGTGCCTTAGGGGCAAAAGTCAAGACGGAAATGACATATATCTAAAGCTACACACAAGCACAGGTTGGTCATTTTATCATTTATAAGTCTTCTATCTCTTTTTAACTTAGTCTAACAACTTGTTGAACCCAAGCAAGATTCATTTCACAGAGGCTTGACCTGCTATGTGGTCCAAAATTCATTTGATACATTGGAAACTCCTTGGTAACGTTTTTTATATTGCAGATTCTATCGCTCAAATCTGTTGCTGTGCAGTTAGGTACGAGTCAACAGCAATGATAGACTTGAAAGTAATTTTTGCTGGCCAAGAGACTGAGGAACCATTTTGTATTTTGCTGGTCTGATAGTGCTATGCCATAAAGCAATTTACCAAGCATGGCTTTACAAATAGATTGCAGAATTATTCAAGGTGTTTTGCATTTTTCATAATTGGACCAATGAACTATTCACGAGTGAGTAGTGAACAAGTGTTCTATATGGTGGTTTGCTTTAAATATTGAAGGAAAAATGTGGTCCATTGTGTTTTTTTTTTTGTGTCGTTATAGCTCTAATCTTTTCTTATGGCCCCTGTGTAGGTTAGTTATATGTTGAGCACAATGATGCTATTTTAGTAGTAATTAGCTTAGACCTCATCTCAAGTTCTTACATTTTGAAGTTGTAACCTAAGATGTATTAAATATAATTTTCATAAGCTTTAGTGCACTAGGGCATTCTTTGCAGTGCTCTTCAGAAGACAAGCCGTCTATTGGGATTTTACTTTTTTTGATGAGAGGGTTTGAAACAGCTGGTGCAATAAGTAAAATTGATTTTATGTCGACTAGAAAGCTCTGCCCGCTGTGAAGGCTTTCCTCTACTGGGATCTTACTTTCCTGTGCAATAAGTAAAATTGATTTTATGTAAAATGGAACCTTAGAGAACAGATTTTTATTAATTTTTAATAGATAATAATCATATTAAATGGAATTAGACTGTCGAAAATTATGAAATACTGCTTCCTTTAGGCCATCCTTCGCACTGTTGTTCCTAGCAGACCAGGCCACCTGGGAACCTGCACTGGCAATCAAGGCTGCTTGACCCTAAGATGATCCTAGTGACCTCAAACTTCTGCAAACTTGGATTTTCCTCTTATGTTGTCTTGAGGCAGAGGCTTGACTTTTTATATGGTTCAAAAATTGATTAGGAACTTTGATAAGTGCTATATGAAGGGCAGCTGATATTGATGATTCTATAGCTAAGGTTCTGTTTGAATTTTAGAGAACGTCTTGGACCATAATGCAGTTCGTTGTGAGCTGTCAGTGTTCTTTGTCTATATATGATAAAATAGGAAGTAGAATACCTGCTGAAGAGGTGGGGTTTATATTGCTATGCCCTAAGCCATTGTCCTTAGTTGAGTAAAGACATTCTTCATGTGTTTGAACGGTGGGGTTTATATTGCTATGCCCTAAGCCATTGTCCTTTGTTGAGTAAAGACATTCTTCATGTGTTTGAACATTCTTCTTTTCTGACACTGAATTCTCTTGTTCTAATCTTCAGCTTGTTAGCCATCAAAAAGGTAATATGGGAAGGCTAAGCAATAGGTTGGGAATGTGGATGTTTGATCGGGCCCTCATGATGGATGATATTTCACACTTTTTAAATTGAAACTTGTCTCTTAGTCATGTCTTGAAATTTTGTTTGAAACCTTTAAGAACAGGATTCTGTATTGCTTAAGATTTTTAATGAGTAGAAACTTTGAATTATGAGGGAGGAGGAGCTTCCACCTTGTGAGTCATCTATCATATCAAGGGTTCTTTCTTTTCTACACAGGTAAAATAACCACATGACAACATGAACATTGGTGTGTTTTGAGGTTTTTAATAAGTTCTTAGCTAGTATCTTATTTATTCAATCATTTACGGAATGCAATGCCAATAAGAAATTCAAGTAACCATCATTGAATTGGAATTGACAGGTTTGGCCGCCAAATATTTGCTTAATTTATTGTTAGCATATTGTTATGAGCTCGCGCTGAGAGGAAAAAGGAAAAAAGTTGCATATTGTTAGCATGCCTTAGAAATTCAGATAACCCTTGAATTATAACTTTTAGCATGAGAGATATTTTATGAGCATAATTTCCATCTTATCATTTAAAAAAAAAAAGGATGCTCCAATTTTGAGGGCTCTTGTAGGTTAGCTTCATGAAGCATATCATCTTGTAGAATATCTGCGGTTTGAGTATTTTATAGAATGACTTTGGGATGGGGATGAACTGGCATTGTTGTCAAGGTAAAATTTTTACTTTGAAATTTGGCAGTCTAAAATCATGTTGGCTCAGTTCTCTTCAAAATTGCTATATTGCATGCAGCTATATAAAACTTTTGTAATCTGCTGTTATAATAATCTTGCTGAATTTTAATCACTACAGGGACTGAGCTCCTTGTATGTGCTGTGGATTACAGTTCCTTGATTCATTTAATGGCACGGTGTTTTGCAAATGGTTTATTAACTTTTTTGGTGGCTTATCTAATGGTTTTTTTTTTTGGGTCTTGATTTTGCAGCACCACCTTGTTTAATTTTTTTAGACCTTGATGCTCTAAATATTGATGTGTCCCATTATATATTTATTTGATAGATGTTATTTGCTTTCAATGATGGAAAGATGTGGTCTGTTCTTTGCATGTGAATTATGGTTGGTAACTTGTAAGTTAGTAACAATAATTTTGTGATGTCCCTCATAGGTTAGTGAATATGCCGAGTGCAATGATGCTATTTTACTAGTAATTATTCCTGCTGCCCAAGCGCCTGAAATTGCTTCATCTCGAGCTCTTAGAGTTGCCAAGGAGTATGATGAAGATGGTAATATACTTAGACTTTTTTATACCTCTAATTTTGCTGTTAAATTTTTTGATTTGTAAATGAGAAAATTATTGAAGAAATATGTATCTTATTTTCTTATTTTTACAATAGGGTTGCACAATACATATATATAGATTCTAAACTACATAATGTGCTAAAGTAGGAAAGTAAACAACTAACTACAGTCCAAGAAACTAGGAAATAAACTCTATCCCTATCTTTTTTCTTTTCTATCCGTATTTTTTTTTCTTAAAAATAGGATAGAAAACAATTAACTTTTCCACATTCTCCCTCAAGCTGGTTCGAAGATATCAATCATTCCCAGCTTGCTAGTTAGTGACTCAAAGCTTGATTTATGAAGTCCTTTAGTAAGAATATCAACTAATTACTTTGTTGTTGGAAAAAAAGGTCATGCATATCAAACCACTTTCTATTTTCTCCTTGATAAAATGACGATCCACTTCAACATGTTTAGTTCTGTCATGATGAACATGGTTATGAGCAATGTTTATTGCTGCCTTGTTGTCACAATACAACTTCATAGGAACATCAATGATAATCTTCAATTCTTCAAGTAGCTTCTTTAACCACAAAAGTTCACAAATACCATGTGCTACTGCTCTAAATTAAGCTTCAGCACTGCTTCTTGCAACCATTGATTGCTTTTTACTCCTCCAAGTTACCAAGTTTCCTCCCACAAATTCAATACCCTGAAGTTGACCTTCTATCAATAACAGATCCAGCCCAATTTGCATCAGTATTTACTTCAACTTGCAAATTGTTATTTTTCTTGAATAGCAGGCCTTTTCCTGGAGTTTTTTTCAGGTACTTGAGAACCTTGTAAACAGCTTCTAAGTGCTCTTTACATGGAGAGTGCATAAATTGACTAATAACACTTACTGCAAAGGCTATGTCTGGCCTAGTATGAGACAAGTATATCAACTTACTAACCAACCTTTGGTAACTTTCTCTATCTACTGATTTTCCTTCAACTGCACATCCCAATTTGTGATTAGGATCAATAAGAGTGTCTCCAGGTTTGCATCCCAACATGCCAGTTTCCTTGAGTAAGTCTAAAGTATATTTCCTTTGAAAAACAAAAATGCCTTTATTGGATCTATCAATTTTCATGCCCAAAAAATATCTTAAGGGTCCAAGGTCCTTCATCTCAAATTCTCTAGCAAGAACCTTCTTGAGATTTTCCATTTCTATTACATTGCTTTCAGTCAAGATGATATTGTCTACATATACAATGAGGATTACAACACTACCATCAGTGAAGTGTTTAAAAAACAGTGTATGATCTGCTTGACTCTGTAAATATCCAAAGCTATAAACAGATTTGGTAAATCTGTCAAACCAAGCTCGAGGGGATTGTTTTAAGCCGTAAAGTGATCTCTTCAGCTTGCACACTTTTTCAATACCATATTCATGCCCATGGATTTTAAGTGCAAGTTAAAAGGTTTCCCAGGTATGGCCTTAGTAAAAGGATCTGCCAAGTTTTGCTGTGACGCAATCTGAGTAACCTCCACATCACCTCCCTGCACTATATCCCTTATAAGATGATACTTCCTCTCAATATGTTTTTGTTTCTTATGGTTCCTTGGTTCCTTAGATTGAGCTACCTCACCACTATTATCGCAAAATAGTTTCAGGGGTGCAGTTACAGCAGGTACCACCTTAAGATCTTATAGAAACTTGCGGAGCCATACAACTTCTTTTGCAGCCACATATTCAGCTTCAGTTGTGGAGTCTGCGATACAAGATTGTTTCACACTTCTCCAACTAATAGCTCCACTTCCCAATGTAAACACATAGCCGAAAGTTGATTTTCTGGAATCCTTATCTGACATAAAGTCCGAATCAGTATAACCCACTGGAATGAGTTCATCACCAGAATACACAAGCATATAATTTTTAGTTCTTTTCAGATACTTCATTATATGCTTGACCGCAGTCCAGTGTTCAGGTCCAGGATTAGATTGGTATCTACTAACCATCCATACCGCAAAACAGATGTCTGGCCTAGTGCAAAGCATGGCATACATGAGACTTCCCACAGCTTCTGCATAGGGAACTCATCTCATTCTCTCTATCTTTTCAGATGTTTTAGGTGATTGATCCTTAGAGAATGTAATTCCATGTCTGAATGGTAATCAACCAGTCTTGGAATTTTCCATGTTAAATCTAGCCAATATCTTATCGATATAGACCGCTTGAGACAAGGCTAAAGTTTTATTCTTCCGGTCTTGTAGTAACTTGATACCAAGAATATAAATTACCTCTCCCAGGTCTTTCATATCAAATTGTTTTGCTAACCAACTCTTTATTGTAGTCAATACTTCTATATCGTTTTCAATTAGGAGAATATCGTCTACATAAAGAATTAGGAAGGCTACAGATTTTTCTTGAAGTTTCTTGTACACACATGGTTCATCAATGTTCTGAATGAATCTAAACGATTTAATCGCTTGATCGAATCTGATGTTCCATGACCGGGATGCTTGATTCAATCCATAAATGGATCTTTGCAACTTACATACCATGTGTTTTTGGCCTTTTTGTATAAATCCATCTGGTTGCTGCATGTAGATGTTTTCTTCAAGATGCCCGTTAAGAAAGGCAGTCTTGACATCCATTTGCCAAATTTCATAATTTAGCACTGCAGCAATGGAGAGCAGAATCCTGATGGATTTAAGCATAGCAACCGGAGAAAAAGTTTCCTCATAATCAATTCTCTCTTTTTGAGTAAACCCTTTGGCTACTAATCTTGCTTTAAATGTTTCCACCCTTCCGTCTACTCCTCTTTTTCTCTTATAGATCCACTTGCACCTTATGGGTTTTACCCCATTTGGTGCCTCTACAAGTTCCCAGACTTTATTGGAATACATAGATTCCATTTCTTGATTCATGGCCGTTTTCCCAAAATTGAACATCTCTATCTATTAGAGCTTTGTTGTAACTAGTGGGATCTTGTACATGTTCATCTGAGATAGCCGTATAAATTTCTCCCAAAAGCATGTATCTCGCAGGTAACCTAGTTACCCTCCCACTACGACGAGGTTCTAAAAGTGATGATTGTTCAGGGTTAATCCTGTGTTGATCATCTGGTTGTTGCCGTTCTTCCTGTTCTGTAACAGGCGTTGAAAGCTAAGCATCAACCTGATCACCTGATAGTTTTTCAAGTATTACCTTACTCTTAGGTTTGAAGTTATTCATATAGTCTTCCTCAAGGGAAGTGAAATGTGTGCTCACGATCACTTTTCTATCTTGAAAACTATAAAATAAATCTCCCCTTGTTCCTTTGGGATACCCCACAAACATACAAACCTCAGAACGTGAATCCATTTTTTCTGCCTTTGGTTTCAGCACATGTGCTGGTGAACCCCAAATACAGACATGTCGTAAACTTGGTTTGCGACCTGACCATAATTCTATTGGGGTTTTAGGCACTGATTTAGATGGAATTAAGTTCAAAAGGTAAACTGCAGTTTCCAGTGCTAGTCCCCAAAAAGAGATTGGTAATGACGAATAACTAAGCATAGATCTCACTATATCCAAAAGAGTTCTATTTCTTCTTTCAGCTACCCCATTTTGTTGTGGTGTTCCCGGGACAGTCAACCGAGATATAATCCCATTTTCAACCAGATACTCTTTGAAATCTCCTGAGAGAAATTCACCACCTCGATCAGATTGAAGTTTCTTTATATTCTTATCTAATTGCTTTTCTGTCTCAGCCCTATACTCTTTGAATTTTTCAAGAGCTTCAGACTTATGACGCATCAGATAAACATAACCGTATCTTAAGTAATCATCGGTGAAAGTGATGAAATACTCATAACCTCCTCGAGCTTGTACATTGATTGGTCCACATACATCTGTATGTACCAATTCAAGTGGTACTGTTGCACGTACACCTTTGGCCGAGAATGGCCATTTGGTAATTTTTCTTTTTAAACAGGATTCTAATGGACCCAAGAGCCCATCTTTGATCATTCTTTGTATCCTATTTTGGTTTATATGACCCAAGCGTAAATGCCAGAGGTAACATTGGTTGGAAGAAATATTTCTTTTCTTAGATAAATGTGTATGCTCATCATTATTGATCACTGTGTCATTCATAGAATGGATCATTGGGCTTAAATGATCGGTGACAGTGATGAAATACTCATAACCTTCTCGAGATTGTACATTGATTGGTCCACATACATCTGTATGTACCAATTCAAGTGGTATTGTTGCACGTACACCTTTGGCCGAGAATGGCCTTTTGGTAATTTTTCTTTTTAAACAGGATTCACAGAGTGGCAATGATTCATTTCCTAATGGACCCAAGAGCCCATCTTTAATCATTCTTTGTATCCTATTTTGGTTTATATGACCCAAGCGTAAATGCCAGAGGTAACATTGGTTGGAAGAAATATTTCTTTTCTTAGATAAATGTGTATGCTCATCATTATTGATCACTGTGTCATGCATAGAATGGATCATTGGACTTAAATGATATAAATTATCTTCTAATGTACCAGAATAAATAAGTCTCTTATTATGAAAAATAGAAACAGAGGATCCAAAATTTACAGTGTACCCTTACTTTGACAAATAAGCTACTGAAATTAAATTCCTCTTAATGTCTGGAACATAAAGACAATTATTCAAAACTAAAGTCTCATTATTAAAAGATAATAAAACAGATCCAGTCTTCACTGCTGACACGAACTGTCCTATCCCTAACTGCAGCTTGACGCTTCCTTCACTTATTTTCCTGGTTTCCTAAAACCAATAAAGTGAATTACAAATATGATTAATTGCTCCTGAATTCAACACCCAAGTGTCAATAGGATTCTGAACTAAACAGGCCTCAATTACAAAAAGATTTCTCATACCTGATTTCATAATCTTAGGGCAATCCTTTTTCCAGTGACCTTTCTGTCCACACTTGAAGCATTTGCCTTTCGGCTTGCCATCTTGTTTGGTAGACCGGTCTCTTTTTCCCAGCTTTCTTCTTACCTTTGCCTTTCGGCTTAGGCCCAGAAGATGAACTTTTTTCAGTAATATTTATGCTTCCCAGAGATTTCTCAGCACGATAGATCTCTTCAGCAGAATGAAGTTCGTTCATCAATTCAGTTAAGGTCATGTTTCTTTTGTTCATATTATAATTGACCTTAAACTACTTGAATGTTTCTGGCAGAGATTCTAGCACCATGTCAATCTTTGAGTTATCATCGATTTGTGCTCCCTGAATCTCAGCCTCATTCAAATAGTCCATCATTTTGAGAACATGATCACGAACTCTTGTGCTCTTCCCCATTTTACTGTTCATAATTCCTTTCAGCGCTGCTTGTCTTGCAGAGCGAGTACTCTGCCCGAACATCTGTTGGAGACTATCCATTATTTCAGTGGCAGTCTCCAAGTTCTGATGTTTGGTCTGCAGAATATTAGAAATCGAGGCTAAAATGTAGCACTTTGCCATTTCATTGGCCTTTTGCCATTTCTCATAAAGCCTCCTCTGATTTCTATGAGCATCATCCGCTGGAACTGGAGGGCATGACTGGTTTAAGACATATTTATAATTTTCAGCAGTCAGGACAATGAATAGATTTCTTTTCCAATCTATATAGTTCTCTCAAGTGAGTTTGTTTTGACTAAGAATAATAGTAAGTGGGCTCAAGGAAGACATTTTCTGAAAAATAAAACATCCATGCATAAATAATTTGAAATAATATTCACAATAAATGACAAAAATGCATAAAACCATAAATGCATTTTAATTTATTGTAACGATAATCTAGTTCCGCTTTGACAAGCTATCGGTGGGGAAGTTATGTCTATACTTACTAGACCCAATTACCCATTGGATTATTTACTTTCATGTTAAGACATGATAAATAATTATCGTTATCTTTTTGGGCTTAAATTTGTTAACAG
The DNA here is from genome assembly GCA_018350135.1 of Citrus trifoliata. NCBI lineage: Eukaryota > Viridiplantae > Streptophyta > Magnoliopsida > Sapindales > Rutaceae > Citrus > Citrus trifoliata. The sequence continues at coordinate 13,808 of VKKW01000509.1, read as the reverse complement.
AGCTTCGTTGGGAAGGTTAATAACAAATTGTAGTTGAGTGTATAACCATTGTTTCAATTTACGTATTTTGCATATCAATAGTCACCGTTGGGGTGAACAATCGATTGAAAAATATTTCAATTTTATCTTTGAAGAAGTTCATCAAATAAAATATCTAATATATATACCCTCCGAAGGGAGAATCACCGTATCATGAAGTCGAAGTATATATATAATTTTATTATTGAACTAACAATGGAGCCTGTGGAAAAATTATCTTGAATTTTCCCTCTCCCACTCAATATTTTAAAATTTGTTTTTCCTTTTTAAAACATACATATTGTTAATTGCATGCTTCCTATAATATTATCTAGATGATATCAAATATTATTAAGCATATGCAAATTTCAAACAATATAATGAAATTCATTATTAATGAATGACATGTATCATTATGCATAGAATGGCACTACCTATTCTATATGACATGTTATCATTGCATGTGTTCATCCAAAACATAACATATAGAAAAACAATTAAATAATCTTAATTCATGGCTTTCCTAACAAATAAAAATACATTAACCCTAAGCCTAATTTTCATTGGCCTTCTTGTCAATGTCCATCTTCCATAAGCCTGTCTTTGTTAATGGATTAGGGGAATTTGAGCATTTAAATTTATAATTGGTCCAATTTTAATTTTGAAAGAAAATAAATAAATAAATAAATAAATAATTATTATTTTATTAAAATAAAACTTTTGGACCAAAAATAAATTTTAATATATTTAATTTTGTCTATGCATTTTAATCCATTAAGCCCAATTGAAATTGGGCCTAAAACTAGGATTCATTAAATCCAAAACTCTGTTGGGATTTAAACGCAAAAAATTAAAAACGTTTCTGCCCAATTGAAAAAATATGAAACTATAGAGACCTTTATAATAAAAACCATGGAACCCTAAAATCACATTTTTCTTTTCCTCTTTTTCCCCAGCTGCCACCAGCACAAAAACCCAACCGTTGTTTACTGTTTCCACACCGGACAACCGTCATCAATGCCGGAAAGACGCCAACCAAAACGCTCCGCGCCTCCAGCCCACGTTCACATTGCTGCTTGGGCGCTGCAGCTGCTGCTCGCGCGCTGCAGTTGCTGCGTGTGCTGCAGCTGCTGCGTGTGCAGCTCGCGCTGCGAGCAGCGTGGCTGCTGGCAGCATGTGCTGCTGGCCACACGCTGCTCGCGTAGCAGCGTGTGCTGCTGGCCCCTCGCTACTGCGTGCGCTGGTTCGTTGCTGCAATTTCCGGCCTTCGTTGCATCAATTTCCAGCAAGTTTCCGCAATTTTCCAGTGATTAATTTACAAATATCCTAGGCCAATTTTGGCTTACAAAAATTCTATAGCAGTAAAATAAATCAAGAGGGAAATATGGTGATAAAAAACCATCCCTCTTGTTACAGATCCAAAAGAAAAATTACAACGGAAAATCTAATCATGAATTAAGACAAACTATAAACATGCTTTATTCATATATTAAACATATAATATATATCTGAATAAATTGTGCCACTCTAATACATAAATTTCAAGAATGATTTCATACAAAATTCTTATATATTAATATGAGATGGCTCTGATACCAATTGTTGGGGAAAAACTAGTTTTTTTAAAATTTTTAAAACATTTTGAAGATCGCTCTCATATAATATATAAGAATTTGTATTCTAGGAATCGTACCTTGAAAATCCGAGTTGGTTTTTTCCGCTGAAGTAATTTAGGCTCCTAGATCACGATCCGCCACCACCACTCCTGTTAGATCACGATCCATCACCACCACGCTTATTAGATCACAAACTGTCACCAATGATCTTCCAAGTTATGACTCAGGTTCGATCTGCACTTGACGTGTGGGCGCCTTTATCACTACCAAAGCAACTAGCACGAAAAATTTTTCTCTCAACAATAGAGAGAAAAATCTTATTCTCTGATCTGTATAGAGTGACTTCTTCCTGTTTTCTTTAGAGAAAAATAAGCTTTTTATATCTCCCTTTTGTGAAAACCCTACGCTCCAAATAATATATGAAATAAAACTCACCTTACTTTTTATTTTGTAAGGGACCCACCATGTAAAATAACATAAGGCCCCTTACACATAAGCTTATTAAATGTAGCCTCCCACTAGATAATATATTTAGATTTTTGACCCAAATAGCTAGTTATCTTGCTTATTAGTCCAGTAGTGGTGCAGTCAATTAAATGAGCTAACTCGGGGATTATTTGGGAACATACAATAGTAGCTATAACAATTAGGCCTGTAATTAAACTAACCTAATTATTTAATTCCAAATCTACTCCACTAAAAGATTGGAACTGACTTCCATAATTGTATGCTCGAATAATAATTCGTCCCAAGCCACATTGATTTCTTTACTGCACAATCCTTTGTACCACATCGTTAATTAAATTGATATCTCAACTGTCCAATCAATTTAATAACATCTTATTCCTTGATCTTTACTGGAATTTCTCCAATGATCATTTTCAACAAACTAAATATGTTGACACACTCTGGCCAGAGAATTCTATGATCAAGTGCCGAAAACCCATCAAGAGATGTGCTGTACAAATTCTATATTGTTAATCCATAACTCCAATACTCATAATTGCTCCCACCAAGATACCGGGTAATCTTGACCACAATGATGTGTCGTGCCCATTGGTAACTCAAATGGAAAAACAATTACAATCATGAAATCATAATTAACTCAAGATTAAGATTACAGAAAAATCAATGCCTATAAGATTTAATAAGTCTGACATTTATTACAAAGTTAATTAAATCTCATATGTGATCCAGTTCAATGTAGTCGTACTACATCAACAAATTCATACATGATTAAGACAAATCATTCAATGAATTTATTACAGTCTATACTTAAATAAAGTGCCCAACTTTATTTATCAACTGTGAACTAAATTTATTTAATCATAAGATAACTTGTATTTCTGTCTTCTGTGAATCCACATGGTGATCACATAAATCATATAATATGATTAAATGGACTTTAATATAAATATTAATGCAATTAAGATATTTGAATAAAATACCTCATCTATTTTATTAATAAAAAAAATGCTTATTACAATTAAATAAACACATATGCTTTTAAAGAGCATATTTTCCCAACATGTAGATCTATGAGTTCTCTTTTTCTTGTCTTTCATTTCTATTCGGGTTCTCTTTTTCTTGTCTTTTATTTCTATTCGGGTCATGTCTGGAATATCCCAAAAATTACATATCCATTTACTAACTAAGAATGCACTGATTAGATTAAGATTATTTTAGTTATTCTTACTTTTTCAGATTTCAAACTTTATAAGAATAAAATCGTTTTATTAAGTTTTGAGATTTGAATTTAAAAGAAAATACAAATTTACGCTCGAGGATTAAATTTACCGTATTTTAAATTAAATTAATTACTCTCGAGGATCCTATGAATAGTGATCTCAGCAAGGCAGTAAAGTACCTGTTTAACTTGTGATAAATTACAGGCTCTGTTTAACATATAAAAATACCAAATTTTAAATATTACAAACAATAAAAAACAGAATGCAGCTCCTAATCGGTTATTTGTTTTAGTAAATAAACTTCACTGTTCCGTTTCAAGTTTCCACAGTCAGTTCCATCGATCATATGCTGAAGCTACGGTGGAATGATAGATCTTCTTTTAGTTTCCTGCACATCGAAACACTCTAATTGGTGTGCTGTTTTTTCGTGAAATTTCTAATATCTATTAATAATTTCTTAATGTTACTGAGAAGTTAGTAGATCATGGGATGAGAGACGAAGACTTTTTGGCTGATCTAACTCCTATTACAATCAAGTTGGTAACTGCATTTGGTAATTACATATTCAGTACTTGCAATCTCTTATCGCCTTTCCAAGTTGATTTTAGTTATTTTTCCTTGATATTCTAAGTGCATGGACTTGATGGAACGGTCAGGTTCTGTGGTGGTGTTAGAATTGCTAGAAAACATTGTTGTATAGGTTCTGTCATGATATTCTCATGTGCCATATAAATCATCATTGTTTTGCAAGTGCTCTATGGCATTCTTTACTGGATAGGCTAGCCAGGGTGCCTTAGGGGCAAAAGTCAAGACGGAAATGACATATATCTAAAGCTACACACAAGCACAGGTTGGTCATTTTATCATTTATAAGTCTTCTATCTCTTTTTAACTTAGTCTAACATCTTGTTGAACCCAAGCAAGATTCATTTCACAGAGGCTTGACCTGCTATGTGGTCCAAAATTCATTTGATACATTGGAAACTCCTTGGTAACGTTTTTTATATTGCAGATTCTATCGCTCAAATCTGTTGCTGTGCAGTTAGGTACGAGTCAACAGCAATGATAGACTTGAAAGTAATTTTTGCTGGCCAAGAGACTGAGGAACCATTTTGTATTTTGCTGGTCTGATAGTGCTATGCCATAAAGCAATTTACCAAGCATGGCTTTACAAATAGATTGCAGAATTATTCAAGGTGTTTTGCATTTTTCATAATTGGACCAATGAACTATTCACGAGTGAGTAGTGAACAAGTGTTCTATATGGTGGTTTGCTTTAAATATTGAAGGAAAAATGTGGTCCATTGTGTTTTTTTTTTTTGTGTCGTTATAGCTCTAATCTTTTCTTATGGCCCCTGTGTAGGTTAGTTATATGTTGAGCACAATGATGCTATTTTAGTAGTAATTAGCTTAGACCTCATCTCAAGTTCTTACATTTTGAAGTTGTAACCTAAGATGTATTAAATATAATTTTCATAAGCTTTAGTGCACTAGGGCATTCTTTGCAGTGCTCTTCAGAAGACAAGCCGTCTATTGGGATTTTACTTTTTTTGATGAGAGGGTTTGAAACAGCTGGTGCAATAAGTAAAATTGATTTTATGTCGACTAGAAAGCTCTGCCCGCTGTGAAGGCTTTCCTCTACTGGGATCTTACTTTCCTGTGCAATAAGTAAAATTGATTTTATGTAAAATGGAACCTTAGAGAACAGATTTTTATTAATTTTTAATAGATAATAATCATATTAAATGGAATTAGACTGTCGAAAATTATGAAATACTGCTTCCTTTAGGCCATCCTTCGCACTGTTGTTCCTAGCAGACCAGGCCACCTGGGAACCTGCACTGGCAATCAAGGCTGCTTGACCCTAAGATGATCCTAGTGACCTCAAACTTCTGCAAACTTGGATTTTCCTCTTATGTTGTCTTGAGGCAGAGGCTTGACTTTTTATATGGTTCAAAAATTGATTAGGAACTTTGATAAGTGCTATATGAAGGGCAGCTGATATTGATGATTCTATAGCTAAGGTTCTGTTTGAATTTTAGAGAACGTCTTGGACCATAATGCAGTTCGTTGTGAGCTGTCAGTGTTCTTTGTCTATATATGATAAAATAGGAAGTAGAATACCTGCTGAAGAGGTGGGGTTTATATTGCTATGCCCTAAGCCATTGTCCTTAGTTGAGTAAAGACATTCTTCATGTGTTTGAACGGTGGGGTTTATATTGCTATGCCCTAAGCCATTGTCCTTTGTTGAGTAAAGACATTCTTCATGTGTTTGAACATTCTTCTTTTCTGACACTGAATTCTCTTGTTCTAATCTTCAGCTTGTTAGCCATCAAAAAGGTAATATGGGAAGGCTAAGTAATAGGTTAGGAATGTGGATGTTTGATCGAGCACTCATGATGGATGATATTTCACGCTTTTTAAATTGAAACTTGTCTCTTAGTCATGTCTTGAAATTTTGTTTGAAACCTTTAAGAACAAGATTCTGTATTGCTTAAGATTTTTAATGAGTAGAAACTTTAAATTATGAGGGAGGAGGAGCTTCCACCTTGTGAGTCATCTATCATATCAAGGGTTCTTTCTTTTCTACACAGGTTGTGGATGAAATCAGAATTATACATAATTAGAATTGTGTATATTAGGATCTATGTTATTTGTCAAGATTTATTTCCTTAAATAGGTTTACTGATTTGTTTCCTTAGAATTAGATTTCTAGCTGTTATAGCTCTGATTTTGTGGGATTTGATTTATTCCCCTGTAATCTATTTAAAGAGGAGTAATTCTCATCAATAAACATATAGAAATTATTCATTCTAATATGTGAATTTACATGGTATCAGAGCCTAAGGACTAATTGTCTCTTATGGCTGGAAAAGAAGTCGACATCTCATCTGGTGACAATACCGGATCTTCAACATCTAGCCAATCTATGGCTGAGCCTGGTTCCATCCCAATTGTTTCTCTTTTTGGAAGCGATGCATCTCTTCATATTACAGCCCACAAATTAAATGGTAGAAACTACCTACAATGGGCACAGTCAGTCAATATTGTGATTTGTGGGCGTGGTAAACTGGGCTACATCACTGGCGAACTCCCTGCTCCCAAGACAACTGACCCATTGTACAAGACATGGCTGTATGAAAATTCCATTGTTCTTGCATGGCTCATCAATTCGATGGAACCACAGATTAGTCGTTGTTATCTCTGGTTCAAGACAGCCAAAGATGTGTGGGATGCAGCTCGACGGATGTACTCTGATCTTGGGAATGCTTCTCAGATTTTTGAGATTCGTTCAAAATTGAAGGAGATGAAACAGGGTTCCAACTCTGTCACCCAATATTTTTCTAACCTCCAAGATCTTTGGTAAGAATTAGATCTGTTTTTTGAAGATGACTCATTTTGTGCTGAGTGCAATGTCAAGCAAAAGCACAACCTTGGAAAAGAAAGAGTATTTGATTTCCTTGCTGGTCTTAATAGAAATCTAGATGAGGTACGGGGCTGAGTGATGGCTCAAAAGCCTTTCCCTTCTACTGACGAAGCCTTCGCAGAAGTACGACGTGAGGAAGCTAGGCGAAAAGTGATGCTCTCGGATGACAAATCTGTACCTCCAGCCGCACCAGAAGTATCAGCCTTAATGACTACTAAAACTCACTCAAATGGACAGCAGCATTCTGATCATCGTTCGAACAAGCGACCATGGTGTGATCATTGTAATCGACCTGGACATACTCGGGACAAGTGTTGGGAGATTAATGGGAAACCAGCAAATTGGCAGCCTCGAAAAAAAATGAAGGACGTGCACACCATACCCAATCCAATCAAGACCACTCTGGTGCATCTATTCCGTTCAGCAAGGAACAAATTGATCAACTATGCAAACTCCTCAATTCATCTTCTGTCAATGCCTCTCAGACCCATCCACCCAACTATGCAAACTCCATCAGTGGATCATGTTCTGTTGCCAAATCTGGTAAACTCTACTCTATCCTAAATTCCCAATCAATGATTCAATCTACAGACCCTTGGATAATAGATTCTGGGGCCTCTGATCATATGACAGGTAGCTCTAATTGTTTTCACTCTTATGTCCCATGTTCTAAACATATCACTGTTAAAATTGCTGATGGATCTTTTACACTAGTAGTTGGAATTGGTGACATAAAACTATCTTCAAATTTAATCCTCAAATCTGTCTTCCATGTCCCTGCCCTAAAATGCAACCTAATCTCTGTTAGCAAAATCACACGTGACAATCATTGCGTTGCTAATTTCCCGTCTTCTTCTTGTCAATTTCAGGACCTATATCGGGGAAGACGATTGGCAGTGCTAGGATTCATGATGGTCTTTATTACTTTAATGATGATCACCCAAAGAGTCAACAAATTTTTTTGTCTGGTGTTGCTTCTACATCTGTTTCTAGTACTAATGAAATAATGTTATGGCATCATAGGTTTGGCCATCCTAGTTTTTTTTATATCTAAAACATCTATTTCCTTCTTTGTTTGATAATAAAAATACTGTTTCTCTTGAGTGTGAAATTTGCCAATTAGCTAAACATACTCGCATGTCCTTTTCTCCAAAGGTTTACATTCCTTCCACTCCATTCTCTTTGATCCACAGTGACATATGGGGACCTTCAAAAATTACAACTTGCCATGGGAAAAGATGGTTTCTTACATTTATAGACGATCACACACGGGTTACATGGGTTTATCTCCTACATAACAAATCTGAAGCCGGTCACATATTCAAAGTTTTTCACAAAATGATTCAAACTCAATTTCAAAGCCAAATTCGTGTTCTAAGAACTGACAACGGAAAAGAATATTTCAATTCCATTCTTGGTGATTATTTGTTAGAAAATGGAATTCAACATCAAAGCTCTTGTGTTGATACTCCACAACAAAATGGAGTATCGGAAAGAAAAAATCATCATTTGTTAGAGGTAGCTCGGGCTCTCATGTTTACCATGCATATCCCAAAGTACTTGTGGGGGGATGCTATCCTCACTGCTACCTACCTCATAAATCGTATGCCAAGTCGTCCTATAAATTTTGAAACCCCTTTGTCCGTTCTTTCAAAAACCTACCCACATGTCTCTAAGTCTAATACACTTCCATTAAGAATTTTTGGTTGCACAACATTTGTCCATATTCATGATCATAATAGAAGTAAACTTGACCCTCGAGCCATCAAAACTGTTTTCATTGGTTATTCTCCAACCCAAAAAGGATATCGGTGTTACTGTCCACAAACTAAAAAAACATATATTTCTTGTGATGTCACATTCTTTGAAAATACACCATATTTTTCTCCAACTTCGCTTCAGGGGGAGAAATGGGATGAAGCTTGCTGTTCTTGGGATATCCATGACCTGCCCTTACTTGATGTTAAGTTGGATACAACCATCTCTATTCCTGAGTCAACTAAAATCAGTCCTCCTGTAATTGAACCAATTTCACCAGTATTGGAAACAGGAGGAGATTCAACACTTTCAATATCTAAACAACCAGAATTGCAAGTCTACTCTAGAAAGAAAAAGTCTCAAGCAAATAGAGAAATCATGAATCCTACTCACAGTCACGAGGATGAACCGATGGTAGAGTCTCATTCACCAAACGAGTCAGGTAAATTCAATCCTATTCATGATCTAGATATGCCAATAGCATTAAGAAAATGTGTTAGATCTTGCACTCATCACCCCATTTCTAAATCCATATCTTACTCAAATCTGTCTCCTTCACTCCATGCTTTCACCTCGAGTTTGTCTAGTGTTTTGATTCCTAGATCCATTGAAGAGGCCCTATCTATTCCCGAGTGGAAAGCTGCTGTTCTTGAAGAAATGCACGCCCTTAGACAGAACAATACATGGAGCCTGGTAGAGTTGCCATAAGAAAAAAATACAGTGGGCTGTAAATGGGTATTCACTGTCAAGTATAAGGCTGATGGTTCAATTGAAAGACACAACGCGCGTCTAGTGGCCAAGGGCTTTACTCAAATGTATGGGATTGACTAAACTGAGACCTTTGCTCCTGTTGCCAAACTCAACACTATCAGATTTCTTCTATATTTGGCTGTAAACTCTGATTGGCCTCTACATCAACTTGATATAAAAAATGCCTTTCTAATTGGTGAGCTTGCAGAGGAAGTTTTTATGTGTCAACCTCCAGGATTTGAAGAAAACCTAGGGAGTCACACTGTTTGCAAACTCAACAAGTCCCTTTATGGTCTGAAGCAGTCTCCACGAGCTTGGTTCGATAGATTCTCCAAAGTTATCAAGGAATTTGGATATGTCCAGGGACAAGCTGATCACACGTTGTTTGTTAAGCATGCTGAAAATGAAAAAATTACTATTCTTATAGTGTATGTTGATGATATCATTGTCACTGGAAATGATAACAAAGAAGTGGAAAGAGTCAAGCAGATGATGGCAAAGGAATTTGAAGTTAAAGACCTTGGAGCGTTAAGATATTTTCTTGGAATGGAAGTTGCAAGGAGTAAGAAGGGGATCTCTGTCTCTCAAAGAAAATATACTTTAGATTTGTTGGAAGAAACTGGCATGCTGGGATGCAAGCCGAGTAAAACTCCAGTTGAACTTGGCAACAAAGGAAAAATGCTTGAAAGAGGGCTGGTCGATAAAGGACAATATCAACGCCTAGTTGGAAAGCTGATCTATCTCTCACATACACGACCGGATATTGCCTTTGCAGTGAGTTTAGTAAGTCAACATATGCACGCACCATGTCAAAGTCATTTGAATGCAGTATATAGAATCCTGAGATACTTGAAGCGAACACCCGGAAAAGGCTTGTTTTTCGCAAAGACTAACGATCAAAAGGTGAAAGCATTCACAGATGCTGATTGGGCTGGATCAATTAATGATCGTAAATCAACATCTGGTTATTGCACGCTGCTATGGGGAAATCTGGTGACTTGGCGTAGCAAAAAATAGTCAGTGGTTGCTAGAAGTAGTGCAGAAGCCGAGTTTAGAGCTATGGCACATGGAGTGTGTGAGCTTATCTGGATAAAAAGGGTGCTGAAGGAATTAAAGATTGGATTTGAAGAACCTATGCTGCTCTATTGTGATAATAAGTCAGCAATTAGTATAGCTCACAATCCTGTTCATCATGATAGGACTAAACACGTGGAGGTTGATCGACATTTTATTAAAGAAAAGCTTGATGGAAACATTATCAAGCTTGAATATGTGCCTACATCTCACCAACTGGCTGATATTCTCACAAAAGGACTCTCAGAACAGACTCATGACTTTCTTGAAGGCAAGCTTGGTCTCATCAACATCTATAGCCAAGCTTGAGGGGGAGTGTGGATGAAGTCAGAATTATACATAATTAGAATTGTATATATTAAGATCTATGTTATTTGGCAAGATTTATTTCCTTAAATAGGTTTACTGATTTGTTTCCTTAGAATTAGATTTCTAGCTGTTATAGCTCTGATTTTGTGGGATTTGATTTATTCCCCTGTAATCTATTTAAAGAGGAGTAATTCTCATCAATAAACATATAGAAATTATTCATTCTAATCTGTGAATTTACACAGGTAAAATAACCACATGACAACATGAACATTGGTGTGTTTTGAGGTTATTAATAAGTTCTTAGCTAGTATCTTATTTATTCAATCATTTACGGAATGCAATGCCAATAAGAAATTCAAGTAACCATCATTGAATTGGAATTGACAGGTTTAGCTGCCAAATATTTGCTTAATTTATTGTTAGCATATTGTTATGAGCTCGCGCTGAGAGGAAAATGGAAAAAGTTGCATATTGTTAGCATGCCTTAGAAATTCAGAATAATGTCTAAGTGCAGTTGATAACCCTTGAATTATAACTTGTAGCATGCGAGATATTTTATGAGCATAATTTCCATCTTTTCATTTATAAAAAAAAGGATGCTCCAATTTTGAGGACTCTTGTAGGTTAGCTTCATGAAGCATATCATCTTGTAGAATATCTGCGGTTTGAGTATTTTATAGAATGACTTTGGGATGGGGATGAACTGGCATTGTTGTCAAGGTAAAATTTGTACCTTGAAATTTGGCAGTCTGAAATCATGTTGGTTCAGTTCTCTTCAAAATTGCTATATTGCATGCAGCTATATAAAGCTTTTGTAATCTGCTGTTATAATCATGCTGAATTTTAATCACTACAGGGACTGAGCTCCCTGTATGTGCTGTGGATTACAGTTGCTTGATTCATTTAATGGCACGGTGTTTTGCATATGGTTTATTAACTTTTTTGGTGCCTTATCTAATGGTTTTTTTTGGGTCTTGATTTTGCAGCACCACCATTGAAATTAATTGACTTGCCTGGATTGGATCAACAAATAATGGACGATTCATTGGTGAGGGCTTGTTTAATTTTTTTAGACCTTGATGCTCTAAATATTCATGTGTCCCAATATATATTTATTTGATAGATGTTATTTGCTTGTGTTTTCAATGATGGAAAGATGTGGTCTGTTCTTTGCATGTGAATTATGGTTGGTAACTTATAAGTTATTAACAATAATTTTGTGATGTCCCTCATAGGTTAGTGAATATGCCGAGTACAATGATGCTATTTTACTAGTAATTGTTCCTGCTGCCCAAGCGCCTGAAATTGCTTCATCTCGAGCTCTTAGAGTTGCCGAGGAGTATGATGGAGATGGTAATATACTTAGACATTTTTATACCTCTAATTTTGCTGTTAAATTTTTTGATTTGTAAATCAAAAGATGTGCTATTTATGATTTTCATAATCTTTGGCACACTACTACATTTTTTGGTGCATCCTTTGAAGTTGGAGGAATGTAACTCTACCTTCTCCTTCCTATTGCTATGATTACTGTTAATTCTTTATCTCGCTAATTTGGGAGCTTATTTTGTTAACGTCAGGAACCAGAACTGTTGGTGTAATAAGTAAAATAGATCAAGCTTCTGCAGGCCAAAAAGCTCTTGCTGCTGTGCAGGCTCTCCTGTTAAATCAAGGTCCACTAAAAACAGCTGACATTCCGTGGGTTGCATTAATTGGTCAATCGGTATCAATAGCTACTGCTCGGTCTGGATCTGAGAGCTCCTTAGAAACTGCTTGGAGGGCAGAAAGTGAGTCTCTTAAGTCTATATTGACTGGTGCTCCTCAGAGTAAGTTAGGCAGAATAGCATTGGTGGATGCTTTGGCTCAGCAGATCCACAAGCGTATGAAAGTCCGGGTGTTAAACCTTCTCTCTAGGTATTAAATGATTTCCACATGCTGCACGAAATGTTTCAATTTTACGCATGGTTTAGTTTATCTTTGGAAAGTTGTATTCTTTTTTCTTTTTTTTTTTGACACATGGAAATGATTTTCTTGAACACACTTAGATCTTTGGAACTTGTTTTACTGTCACAAATGGATTGTGAGAACTTGGCAATAGGAAGTTCGAGATACGTTTTACCATTAAAATTTCTCTTCTGCCTGGTAGGCATGTCATTACTGATCATCATGCTTGTACTTGTCTTCGATGGTTAGAAGACGATGATTGTTGTTGTTATTATTATTTTTATTATTTTAACTTCTATCACCCCTATAACTCTGTCTTGCACTTTGCATTGTAGTTAATAAACGCAGTTCAGTGGGAGTTAAAATTGAAAATAAATATATCTTAATTCATATAATTAATTATTCCTCGACCTTTTTTCATGACCCAGCTTAATGAGTAAATATGTATTCAGTTTTTCCTTTATTAAGGGTATGAGTACTTCTTCCAGTTAAGGTAACTCCTTTATTACGTATACCTGTGCAGGTTACAAGGAAAGTCTCAAATAGTTCAGGATGAGTTAGCGCGGCTTGGTGAGTGGATGGCCCAGAGTGCTGAGGGCACGAGATCTTTGGCTTTGGAGCTTTGTCGTGAATTTGAGGGTAAGTTTCTGCAACACATTACAACTGGTGAGGTGAGTTATTTTTGTTTTTGTGCTTGGTGACTCTCATGTAGCATATGTCTTCTTTCTTGGCTTGCTTATGTTGTTTTGATTTCTCAATTTGTTTTTCAGTAATAGTGTATATTACCATGTACAAGAAAAAACTTTATATAGAAATTTGAAAGAGGAAATCTAAGACATAGATGAGGGGAATATGTTACTTTTTTTTATAAGAGACGGGATTGTGATACTATCACCTCTAGAATTGAAGCCTTCTATAAAATTAGATGGAAGTGAGCTCCATTACTTGTATCAATTTGTAATCCCTCTCATTGTAGAAGTTTACTTGGTCCTTGGACCTCTAATGAGAAGCTTCTTAATGTATAATGTGGATACTGCTTCTACCTAGTGGAATGTGTGAAGCTGGCAGGGACTAGGGGTCTTTTGTAGGAGAAATGATTTTTTCAAACCTATTCAAGTGCTTCAAGGTAGTGCTTATTTTTACTAGGTCAGCTGAGGAGGGGTTGATGTCTGCTTTGCGGTCATTGTAACCTTATTAGTTCCAGGTAGCTCCTTTAAAGTT